>JAQJVL010002078.1:0-123894 GCA_035578905.1 Stictocephala bisonia
CTTGTTTTATCTGTTTTTTTTTTCATTTTAAATCTTAAATTTTCAGTGTGCATTAGCCTAAGTGAACTTTATTCAACTGCAGTTATGAACTTTATTCAATTACTAAAATACCAATTGTTAGCTTAGTTGCGTATTCATTACCTTGTCCAAAGCCTTAGCCACTAAGTGGAAGGTTTGTGGTCAGACACTTTGCCAATAATACTAAATAAACAAAGAGCGAACTTTAAATGTTTTTGTTGCCTACCTCAGCTTACGTGGAAAGAACGGTAACATAGTGATAGAAAACATTTATATTTTTATCTGATTTACATTTAAGAAATTGATGGCCAAACTCTTTAAGACTTAGTCTACTGGTCTAAAGTTTGTTTATAAAAAAAAAAACAAAGTTAAAAATGAAATTTGAATTGTAAAATTTGATATCTTAGAAAATAATTCCCCTTATTCAGGGTGAAATGGGCACAAAAAATTTTGATTTGTATAAATTACTATCTTAATAAGAAAGCCTCCATTGAGTGAATGCAGAGTGCCACAAGGACAATATGGTATAAACGACTTGAGGTTAGACAGACTGAACCATTTTATGACAGTGACATTTTCATTTACTATTTCATATACTTCAAATGCATTTTTTAACTTGTACTCAATCTGTGCCATAACAATGGTGAGGGAAATTTTAACATAAGAATATCTGTTTTTTGTCAGAAGTCCAATTTTTTGTGACTTATGTTTTATCAGGCTTGACCTGCTACTAAATTAGGCTGGATAACCAAGCTTGTACTGTATATACACTCAAATTTAACATTCTGAAATACTTTATTATTTTTGTTCTACTTATTTATTAGCTAAGAAAAATAAACTTGAACTCACCTTTGAAGTATATTGTATTAGAACAACACGTTTAGTTAGCATGCCTGCAACAGTTTATATAAGTATTAATAACATCGTGCACGTTTTGGTGTGGATTGAAGCTCAGCACTAAACAACAATACTCAAATTACTGTAAACATAGTTCTCAACTCACAAAACAAGGCAAGTACCAAATTTGCCTTCTACTATTTCAGTTTGGCTTGTTCAAAATCATTTATACTTACCATGCTGGATTGATACAGTTTAAAATTAAACAACTTTTAATATTGTAAATGCTGTATAGTTGTGATGTAAATGTTCAAAGCGTATTTTAACAAATTTTCACTAGGTGACATGGGGGGGGGGTTGCTAATACGCATCCATTGACTGCATAGTGCAGGTACACTATACGTACCTGACCTTGATCACAACAAAGTAACTCATTGATTCTAACATCAATGAAACCCTTGTTTGTTCTTTTTACAAAGCTTAAAATGTGTAATAATTTGAATGAGGCCAAATTTTCAATTTTGAAAAACATCACTTAAATTGATAATCATGTTCCTAAAAATTTGCCGGTACCATCTACCACCACCGGGCGACAAAATCTTGGAACAAGGCAATACTTGTGTCACCCAGTTAACATGTTATTTTATGCACTGTAAATGTTGGTTTAGATATATTAACTATACGTTCTTTCAGTAGCAAATTCAGAGCCATTACATAAAAAAAAAATAAATAAATAAAAGAAATCAAATTGACCTACGCCTTTTACATACCAGAAGGCCTCTTTGAAAACCCACTATGATATTCTGTTGGCCTACAGAACAACAAGCAAACTAGGAATGTTAATTTTGTATATAACACTTTAAAAAATCCAATTAATTACAAAAATATCATTTAGTGCAAAACCACATATAATAATAAAATAAAAACAAGGTATAATGAGTGTAAAGTACCGCATGTCTCACAGGAGAAAGGTTTTTCGCCAGTGTGGATTCGTTGATGATTGTGAAGTGTGGATAGTTCCTTGAAGGCCCGTCCACAATCTGGACAAGTGTGCGGCTTGTCATCACTGTGATACAACAGGTGTTTGTGGTACGACTGCTGGAATGTGAAACTCTTGTTGCACACATGGCATGTGTAAGGCATTTCCCCTGCAAAAGACAACCTTCCATGACAAAAACTATTCTTTAAACAAAAAATGAATGACAATAACTGGTTTGTTTCTCTTCGGAAATATGACATTTCTCAAACAATTTTAAACTTAAAATTAACTAGTTAAAACTTAGTTTACATTGAATCAATTGTTAATTAAAATGCAGTATCTTACACAAACGCACATATGCAAGAAGGATGAGTAATGAAGGAAAGTAATGAGCGAGGTAAACTTTAGCTGAGTTAAGGACATGAGCAGAGCTTCTAGATAAATAAGATGAAAAATAAGATGAACAAATACATAGCAAGAGATGGGAAATGATCAGCTCAATTTTAACGTCAGAATAATTTAGGAAGTACATTAGCGCCGTATCCAGAGAGACGAAATGAGTGGCTCAATTTTAACTATAAAAGCAGATTTATGTAAATGAGCAGAACCAATTTAAGCTTCTGCACGACAAAATAATTTAAGTAAATATGAAAATGAGAATATTCCACATTAATCTCCTCCGATTAAATGACAAAACAAGTTGGAGCTAGGTTGTAAAATAGAAAAATGGACATTGATATTAGCTCTGTATCCTTTTTCCTGTTCCTATTCTATCATCAAAGGAACAATGTAGCTTGATGCCATTATCTGCGATAGCGTCGGAAACCTCCGGTCAAGGCCACTTGTAAATAAAAATAAAGATATATGGACGATTGGATCCATCCAGAAGTGCCGAACCTAGGATATTTCCAACTAACTACCTTAGAAAAAGAATTAATTTGATAAACGAAGATAAGTTGGTATTTCTTTGAATATAAAGTAACAAGCTGGGGCCATGCCCAGAAAAACGAACCTCAGCATCTCAATTCCGATCAGAATCAATTTGGTTCTTTGAAGTAAGTAAATACAATTAATTTTGGTAACTAGAACATTTTTTACACTAATTACACATGTAAAGAAGGCTCTATTTCCTAATGGCAGAGTTATTGTCTGGCCAGTAGACATCTTCAGACTTCGGATATCTTTAGATCCAATTTTAATGTATTGTGACGTTGCTATGTATCTGCAAAAAATATCCGAAACAAATAAAAATGTATTCTATCTGTTCATGTAACTGCTATTAATACAGATAAATTCAAACAGCATTTATTCAGTGTAATTGATTTTTCTACTGTATTTATTCCAAAGTATTTTCTAAAGTTATATAAAGCTCATATGAGTCATACAGTAGATACTACTATTCAAGTTTAATTTATTCTTGTACTGTATGTCTGAAGAAATAAGAAGCTAATGTTATAATCAGGTGTAAGAAATTCATGATATTCACCTTTATAGAAATATGCAGTTAATTTTATTCTTAGCTAAATTCCTGAACTGCATAAATATGAGAAGGATGTTACAGAAGTATCCTTAACCTTTAGCAAGCCAACGACCTCAGTTTGCATCATTGCCAAAAATGCCTAATGAGCCAATGACATCAGTAGACCTGATGATGGAATTTTTAAATCACTTATGGAGTTTTTTGGATTGTTGTCCCGTGCAAAAATGACCATCATAAAGTAAGTATTTAATTTGCATCTATGAATAGTGAGACAAAATGGCGGGGGGCTGACACCTATTCTTGTCATCTCAATGACAGTGTGCTGTCTGAAGTTTTGCACTGTACAATTTGGCTATGTACATTTTTTTAATACATACAACTTTACGTTATTTGTACATTAATTTAACAATTACAATGTATATTTAAGGGCTATGTGGGTGTTTCATTTAATTCTAAGTACAGTAAACCCTAGAATTAACAGACCCCGATTTAACGTACCTAGGATTTAATGAACAGCTTACAGCTGCATTACAATAATATGCTATATATCACAGAATTAAGGTTAAGGAATTTTTATAGAAAAATTGTAATTTATAAAATGCCTTGGTTAATCACCTTTATACAATATTTATTTGTATATTTTATTAATCTTAGAGTTAACTATAGCTGGCAGCATCACAATTAGTTTTGATTAAGGTGTGGCAATCTCATAACAGCTTGAGTTGAGTTCACCCTGATTTAACGGACAATCGGCTTTAACGGACTAGAGCCTGTCCCATATAGTCTGTTAAATCAAGACTGTACTGTACTTGGGTAAACTTACCTTTAGACATTTAATTTTTTTCTTTTTGACTATGCATATCACAATATACGATTTTAAAAATATAATTATTTGCATTCAAAGCGTTAAGTATTCTTTACTAAAATTTCAAACCAAGCCGTACCTGTGTGGAGACGTTTATGTTTCCTTAGAAAATACTTGGTAGTGAAAGTCTTCATGCAGACATCACACTGTTTGCCGTCATGTAGTTTCTCATGCTGTGCCAACTGTTGCTCCTGAACACAATGAAACAGATACTTAGAGGTGTTCATATGATACACAAAACTTTCATCTGTAAGAATCAAATCTATTAGTTTGAAAACTTTTTTTTCCACATTTTCATATTTCAACACAATATTAATGACTAAGGTGTAGTAAGAAATGTTTCAATTTATAAAACTTGCAAACAATTAAAAAAGTTTTACATAGGACAAGAATCTTAATTTTTTAGGTTTTAAGTTTTGTTTGGGACAAGAAAGCAGGCTGTTTTTAAGGTCTCTAAAACATATTACCTATTTTTGTTGGCCTTCTTTTCAAAAAATTTGCAAGTCTATGATGTTGTCTGAAAGTTATTTGTTAGCATTGCATTGTTCATGATATGTAGTTGATATTTGGAGATTTCCAATGCTTCGAGTGTTTAAGAAACAAACACAACGTTTCGACAGGTATAACAAACTCCTGCCATCTTCAGGTGTACTTACTAACTTAGCCTACATCTAAAACTACTTTTTTCCTTGACCCATACTAATTCAAGAAAAGTCTTAACACTACATGCTTAGATACTAAAGGTTACTGTTGAAAGTCTATAATTATACAAAATATAATACACAATATGAAATACAAAAGAAATGCAAAATATTAAATTGTTCAATAAAACATAGAGCATGTTATTAAATAGAACAAATATTGAATGAGATACAAAACAGATGCAAAATATGAAAAAATCAAATGAACATAGAGCAGGCTATTAAATTGACAAAATATTCAATGATACAGAAAACATGCAAAATATGAAAAAATTAAAAAAAACAGAGCAGGTAGACAACAATTTCAACTTATCCAAACAGCTTCCAATTCAACTGAGGCAGGAGAGAAAGGGTCATCGGACTCACGAGATCAACTCACCTATGATGCCCTTTTATACTACCTCCTTTTTTTGCTAGTGTTGTATGCATGTAACTGATTGTTAGTGTAATGTCAAGTGGAAATAAAATCTAGAATATACTGGCCATATATAGTTAATATTCTTAAACTATTGAATTGTTCTTTAATGACTCATAAACGATATTTTTCAGTTGTAATGTAAATTTAAGAAGAAGTGTCTGCCAAACAAATGTAGGCAATGCTTTAATGTTATAATTAATTGCCAGAATTTAATTCTAGTCACCTTACCACCATTACAAATAAAACAAAGAATTTGCCTACCTTTCTGAAACCTTTGTTACAAACAGAACAAACAAACTGAGCAGACTCAGGACTGACAGCATTAGTTTCCAATTGCTTGGCCTCAACCAGTCTTGCTACAACTGAAACATTATAAAAGAATGGAAATTTATTTTAAAATAATAAACATAGCTTACAGGTACTTCTCTACTAAAAACTGTTTAAGTCTTACATGTTTTAATTCATGATAATCATATAATTAATGACTCAATAAATTATGAGCAAAACTGACAATGGTTGAGGTAAGCACACACTGGATTGGTCACACACACAAATGATTTATAACATTCTTCAAGGAAATTACCTTAAACCCTAATTACAGCATGATATAATGTTATTACCTAAAAACATTCTCGTATAACTTGACATGTTTCAACAGGAAAATAGTTTTTAATGAAATTATAATAAAGCCTCTTACTGTAAGGAGTATAAAAATTATAATAAAATATGATTTAAGGTTTTTTTCTTATTCACACTAGAACCTAGTGTTTCCCGTATGTGTACTTAAAATCGCCGTACATGTAAGAGTAGTTGGGTGGATACAGTGACTATCTTTCCTAACAGTATCCAAATGAATGCTAACTCTTGCACCCATACACATAAAGAGGTGACGGCCCACCCACCCACACATACAGGCTTTTGGAACCCCCTAGTTGGTAGTCTTCCTGCTCATATAAAGTTCTAGTGAGGTGATCAAAATCATAAGCTACCCATACTGATGATGTCAGTCGGAAATAGTAGCAGTGTGTAAACCTCTGGTTATTGCCATTCCACCATTAACATACTTCAATCGATGCAGTTTGATTTCTTGTATGTTGCTAATCAGGGATGTGCTTAAATTTGTATCGTTAGTACAAGACTTCCGGGATTGTGCTGTCTATCACATTTTGAATATTTTAACTATGTACATAATAACAGAATCTTGAAGAAATTGGAACTAAAATGAAGCAAACAGCTGATTTTTTATGCTGAGATTTGCTCAAAGAAAGCGGTTAATATTAGAGGGGTATGTTACTATCATCAACGAGAAGTGGAGATGAATAGTGATCACCAAACAAATCACCAACATTTTTTCCAGTTGATGTCAAATCATAAATTATGTTTTTTACATATTTTTGTTCTCCAATAAATATGATGCTTAAAATACATGATGCTCATTCACTATTATGTGAATGAGTTTTAACATTTATATTTAACCCACCGTATGCATGGGTGGGTGAGTCAATATCATCGTACGAGTATTGGTAGGTGGGTTAGTCAATAACATTGTATGTGTTCACTCATTCACTAAACTTAAAGCAAGTAACATGACCACTAAACCCCTTCTCTGAGTTTTATGAATACAATAACTTTTAATTATACATACACTTTTAGAAATATAACTTGCTTACTGTTGGTAAGTTAGACAATATTTAATTTTATACTTAATGTAAAACTGACACCATGAATATGTTAGCCATAATGAAACAAACGAATAAATATTATTCTTATACTTATTCTTACTATGCATTCATGAAACAATTTCATTGAGTATAGCGTTAAAACTTTTGCCTTTCAATGACATAACATGGCCATGTTTGAGAAAAACTCTTGTATATAATTTAACATTTGAAAAAAAAACTTTAGACTTTGGATGTAAATAGTACTTTTAAATTTTGACTCTGAATCAACTTGTAAAGGTGACTCAGTTTGTGAGTTTTGACGCAATCAATCTGACAGTTGTCAAAGATGAAGAAACCAAGAAAAGTAACTTGCCATTTCTTCAATGTATAAGAACTTTGTGTCCACTAAACAAAACCACAATTTTTATTTAAGGTTATATGGTACCTAACCATATCTCATAATTTAATTCTATTCTTGTAATCATATTAAATATGTTTACGTACCTGCTCCGCCAAAGTGAGCCACTCGCATATGAACCATTAGACTGCCTTTCATAACAAATGACTTAGAGCAGAGATGGCACTTAAAAGTCCTGGTTTTGGAAGGATCACCACTGAGCTCCACATGGATTAGTTGTCTATGCATTGATAAAATATGCTCATCTGGAAACACTAGAGAACATACATCACATCGGTAACCAAGTACCCGCTCTCCATTTGGGGATAAGAAAGAGCTCTTGTTGGTTTCTCCACTTGTAAAATTATTGTATTGATTGTTGAGATTTTTGTCAATACCAATTGCTTTTCCGAAACTAGAAGCTTCTTTTTCACTGTTCATAGAAGATAACTCCATAAGAGATATCTCTGGTTGAGCTAGATTTGTACCTTGTGGATGGACAAATTGAGAGGTAGGATTTATAGAGGTAATTTGAGATTGCTGACTTTTTTCTTGATTTTTATTTATTTTATCAGAAATACCTTTTGTGTAATTTAATTTAACCTTTGGCAAACCTGTAGTGGGTGTACTGATTGTTCTATTTAACGCGCCTTCTAAATTTTCCATCATTCCATGCTTAGTTTCTGAATTGCTTAGATCTTCAGAAGCATGTCTATTCTTATCATTAGAATTGAAAAATATCATAACCTCATCATCAATTTTCAAACTAAATCTTTCACTCATGTCCCCTGTGGCTTCCTTTGATTTAAAAATATTTGAACTACTATTCTTATCTAATATCATTTCTTGATCACGTGTTTCTTGAAGCTGCTCATTCTGGATTTTAACCAGATTCAAAGGTTCCGAGATAGACAAGTTCTTCACACTATCAGTGTTATTGATTAAGTGACCAAGAAGATGTATTGTTAGTTTGTCTATTCCACGAAGTTCTTCTTCACAAAGTGTACACCTCAGCCACTTCGAAGCAACATTTACCAAAGACAAGCATAGAGCACTAGTACTAGAAAAGCTGGCTGTAGAGCACAAGGGACAGGCAATTAAAGATTGGGCCATTGTAAGCTGAAACAAAATTACAACAAATACAAAACTGCATAGATTGCAAAAAGAGACTTGGATTTATACAGAATAGATCTACTCAACTCTTAAAACTTTTTATCTTTTAAATATTTATTGATGGTCAAATTTTGAAAGGTTACCTAGTTAATCACATTTATGGAACATTTTAAAGTATTCAAAACACTCCACATGGCTATAAAGAGCATCTTTTTCTTTATCAGTAACAAATATTATAAGTTGTTTGCATATTTAATTGTTGAAAATGCTGAATTTTACCGATTAGGTCTAATGGTCTGAGTTTGGGGTGACAACTACAAAATAAAAAGTTACAAAATGTTTGAATTTTAAATGTTATAACAAATATGTCAAATTTTGAGTAATTCTAAAATTAATATCATTAGAAAAAACCCTGGATTGAGTGGTGCCATTATAAGCCTGATTTGACGTTGGTAAATATAATTTCCATGGTGGCAAAAAGATGTACCATACAAACCCTTACCGTGCTGAATTATACTATGCACAATGCACATTTATTCGGGCATTAGGGTAAAATAAATTAATTTCTTATTTTTAGAGCTTTTAGTAACATTATAAATAGTGAGTAAGAAAACACTGAGTTTTTAATGATAATAATTTTGTTCTATGCTGTATAGCAAAATAACATAAAATGGATATATATCCGTCTTTCGTCAGTAAAAAAACGTATCAAAGACTGGTATATCTTTACTGTAATACGTTCAGGGACAAAACAAAACAATAACATATCTATAATTGCAAAGTAGTAAATAATTATTATCCGTATGAATTGTGAGATTTATGGATAAAAACAGCTGTGCACAGGCAGATAGACTGCTAAATGCCACAATACAAACAGCTGACTGCCTGCTATCACAGTATAATCAGCATACTGCCAGTTGCCACAGTATAAACAGCTGACTGGCGGCTGCCACAGCTTCAGTAGAGGTCAGAATGTTGTTTAAAAAATGATTGAACACATAAGCAAACCTAAAATTAGATGCTAACATACAAATTGCATTAGTTGTAAAAAGTTTTCATTTTTACAGAAATATCCGTAAATAGCCTGTTAAGAGTTAAATGCCTGTGCCAGATAGGCCACAGTGTCATCACCACTGTACGTGTATGGGTTGGCATGTGGGTCATCAATACTGTACATGTATGAGTGTGTGGGTGAGTCATCACCATTGTACATGTATGGGTAACAACTGCACTAATTTGCATGATAACAACAGATTGATATAATAATATAAATATTAATTCAAACTCAACACTACAAGACTGAATATGATTTTTCTACTTTCAATCAACATTTTCAACACTACTGAAAAAATATCAAAATAAATTTTCTTATGAAAACCAAAATTCAAATTCAAATTGCTTTATTGTCACAAAAAACGTTCAAAATGTACCAATGTACTAATCTTAAAAAACACATAACTCATTTAAAAAATATATATCAATGTCAATTCAATAAAAATTATGCATAATGAAATTGAAGCAAAGACTGATGATACTTTTTAGTGGTACGTTTATAATTACAGAAATTCTTTAAACGAAGGAAAAGTAAAAATTCAGTACAAACAAAACCTACAAGAAAATAGTATATGTTTCATAATTGTTTGAAACACGCACTAGCCAATAGAACCAAAAGCAATATCCTATGATTAATATACTTCTTCCAAAATAAATATTAGAAAATATGGTATAATTATACTGTTCGATTCAAGGAGGTTTAAAAAAGACCCTGAATAACCTTACCAAAATAATAGACCAGTGTGAAACCAGCAATAACATTCAGCCAGAATATAAGACTTACATATTTAATATAGGACCCCTTTCAAGTAGGGCAAATTGCTGACAATGAGAAGATCCAACCTAGATTCATTTGATGCCTTCATCTGAAGATGGGTTTTCATTAGAGTAAAGTTTCTGTTACTGATTTATAAAATTATTTCGGACTCTTGTCACTAGATAAAATGAGAATTTTACATGATGCAGCTTTTTAACATAAAAATATAAATGGAACAATTAATTGTCCAGACCTACCTGAAAAACTTCAGTTTCATTTGCCTCATCGAACTAGGCTGCAAAAAAATGTTTGTTAACAAACACCGTGCAACCACATACCATCAGCATAACATTGTACCCTGGCTGATGAAACAAAAAATGTCATCTACAACAAGGCCAATATCTTAGGAGGCAGTCTGTTAGCATTCAAAAGAGAAATAATTAGAAATCTTCTGTACTTGAAGAATGTTGCAGTGATAACCAAAATCATATTCAATATTACTATGGTGTTCATTGTCTAAAAGCCTACTTTTGTTTGGTATCCATACAGTTTGTTGAAATTACAAATTCAACAATGAAATTACAAGGCTGCACTGCTAATTATTTTGAATTATAATAATATGAGGTTCTATATGTATATTAAAATATGTAAAATTGAGTTCAAAATGAATATAAAAATAAATATATATTTGTTATGCATTATGTATGAATTATAATATAAGAATTCATAGATACATGGCTTCAAGGCTATATAATGACTAGTCTCAATATCATGTTTATGAGAAACTGTAAACATCAAGTAAATATTATAAGTTAGTAGCAAACAATAGAAATGTTCTCCCTTCATGCAATTTAGTTAATTAAAAATATACTTTAAAGGCTTTTTTTCAATAATTGGGAAAGAGCCTTCATTTATGCTGAACACTATTTGGATTACAGTAGTGTATTTCAGGAATGCCTACCCATTTCTGCAGTGAAGGCAGGGGGAGCAGGCAAGTTATAGATGGAAAGTAATTGACAGTCTCACACCGGTTCAAAATAGTATGGCTGTAACGATCGTTATGCATAAAGCCATACAGTACCATTATGGTATTGTCGAGATGAATAGGTTAAAAACCTAATTTACCTCAAATTTCTTTCTAAGTACTTCCAAAATTAGCTCAATTTATTCAGGTTTGGGTAAACCCCCTTGAAAAATGGGATGTAAGGTCTTAACCAGATTATTGCCTAGATATCTATGCTAGAATTAAAATTGAAAACAAGGAATTAGCTAAACTATATATTTACAAATTAAACTACTATAAGATATTCATATTGAAAAGTCTACAGTAAAATAACAGGTAAGAGAATTAATTACCACATTTTTAAATGGAAGAACATATGCCTGAAATCAAATCCTGGAATCCTCTGTCAATGGTTTGGTTTAACAATATACGCAATGCTGTATAAAAAGTAAGACGAATAAATTAATTATCCCCACCCATCCAAACAAAATACATCCTAAGGTTTATAAGCTGTACCCATTTAAATATCCCTTTAAACTGAAAACTGTAACTAAAACTAACCTTACATTGACATGTTTCACTGAGCAATCTTGTCATTCAGATCTAGAATCAACAATATTTGAAGACCAAACTATAGTTTACAAGCGTAATAAAAATGTGTATTCCCTAGACCCAATGAAGGAAAACAGATTATTACCTAAATGAATAGACATTTAAAAGTTGAGGTTAAAATAGATTCAGTTCCAAAGGTTCCACATAACTTTTATTATCATTATTGATAGTTGATACTCAGCAGCAGACGACGACTGACAAAAAGAGTAGAATCATTGCCTTTCCATAGAGTACACATATAATTTATATACAACAGTTTTGTATATAGGTATCATTACAGGTTTATAATAGACATTAACTTGTTTCGTTTTTAGATAAATTCAAGATTTATATAAACTTAGTCAACACATTATAAAAAAAAGTAGTCCTTATTACTACATTAATAATTTTTGTACACTGTTCACAAAAAGTGCAGTTAAAATAAATATGCTATTAAAATAGTTAACTTGTTATCTTTCATAAAACCAAACATTAGTTTTAAACATTTTACTGTACCACTGTAAGAGATACGTATTACAGTTGCTAAATTCTTATTATTTAGCCCATTTTTAAATTATTATTTTTATTTACCCACTGGCTATGACACGGACTAGTTAAACTCTCAAATGTCCAAGGCAATATTTACTACCCTTTAGGCCCAAACGGTACACTTGAGAAATGGGGCTCAACTGGCTGGGTGTGAGTTTAGTTACGCAGTTAAGAGTTATTTATTGCTTTCAGCATCATTAGAAACTGGCCATTTGGTTGACGAAAAATCTAAGTTTGAAGCCCGTTTGCACATCTGACCACTGGATCAAACACACTCAAAATTATGCACAAACAAATGGATCTCTTGAGCAAAAGATATATTGTGGAACAGTTCTGCATGCGCTTCCATTTCAACTAGCTCCGGGAACTTCTACACTAACCGTGAGAGGAATTTCATCTGGACGGCCTCGACGGCTGCATATGTGTACACCCAGTCAATATTCCAGATAATTGTGGCATTACTAAAGGTGACTTCAAACCAAGTACTTGTATAATATTAAAAAATGCGTGCTTGTCATTGAAATAACTGGCGATCCACATGACGAGATCCAAGTTCCTCATAGCTTTTGATACAACACAGTTTACGTGTTCAGAGAATATCAAATTGGAGTCCAAAGAATTGGATGGAACAGCACGCTCTCTTTGGATTTTACAGACACTAATGTCATAAAAAAATATCTGTAAGTGGCGGCTTAGAATAACTTCCAGGATAAGTCCTGCCTATCATATAAGGCGACTAAAAGGACACACGCACGCACGCACCCACGCACCCACGCACGCACGCACGCACGCACGCACGCACACACGCACACACGCACGCACACACACACACACACACGCACGTAACACACCCACGCACGCATGCACGTACGCATGCATGCACACACACACAAGCACACACATACACACACACGCCCGCACAGTCGAGTTTTGAATTCAGTTTGGTTGTTAATTGAAAATCCTTCAGGGAGTTTGTTGATTAGTCTGACACCAACCTGATGTGGCATGTGGTCTGATAGTGCCAATCTGTCTTGCTGTGTTTGAAGGTTGTCCCTGCCTAGTGTATTGTAGTGTTGGTGAACGTTTCTGCCACGAATCAAGGAAGAACGTCATCTGTAGTATAGTATCACCTCATACATATAAAAGCAAGGTAAATTCAGCAATTTTTACTTCCTTAAGGAATTCCGGCACTACTCTCTGTGGTTCAACATCAATTATTCTGATAGCATTTTTTTGAAGTTTAAAAACTCTGTTAATTTTGCCTTTTTGCACAATCTCCCCACTCCGTATGCCAGATGTGAATGCACCATGCCATAGTAGGCCATAAGTAAGATATTAGGCGCACAGAACTTTGCAAGATGCGCAACGCATATATGCCTGAAGCAACTTTACCACAAACGTGGTCAATATGGTCGTCCCAAGTCAGTCCTCTATAAAGGAACATTCCAAGGAATTTTGTAGAATTTACCACCACTAAAAGAGTGTCATCCACGATGACATGAGGTTGAGAATGGTATTCCTGCTGTCGGAGACAAAAACTGTGTTGGATTTGGTTTGATTTGATTTTAGATTCACTTCACTGAAATGTTGAATGCAAGAACTTATCTCTATGAAAGCTGTGGTTTCTAATTCTTTGGATGTTTTTCCTATAATACAGAGAGTCGTATCATCGGCATATCGAATCAGTTCTCCATTCTGGATCACTGTATTCAATCTACACACATAGATTAAAAAAGAAGTGGCCCTAGGATCGAACCCTGGGGACTCAATGAGTAATTCTATTTTTATTTGAAGTTATATTTGAGATCTGTACACACTATTTCCGATCTTTAAGATACGAAGTTAGCCAACTGTGTGGTAAACCTTTAACTACAGATTTTTCTAGAAGATGCAACAGTGTCTCATGGTGCACACAATCAAATGCTTTGTAGAGATCAAGAAAAATACTAAGCACTTTTTCTTTACCCTCCAAGCCTTCGACAACGGTGTCTAAAAGTTTATTAATTGCATCAATTGTTGATCTTTCCTTTCTGAATCCAAATTGCTCTGGATTCAGTAAATTGTGACTCTCTATGAAGCTTGAAAGTCTATGATAGAAGATCCTTTCGTAAATCTTACTAAAGACAGGAAGAATTGAAATGGGGCGATAATTGCTTGTGAGTAAAGGGTCTTCTTTTTTGTGAATTGGAATAACTTTTGCTGTCTTCAAAAGTGACGGAAAAGACTTGATTCAAATGAAAAATTCATCAATTTTGTGAGTGACTTCAGTTAATGCTGACAGCACCGTTTTAAAAGCCACACAGACAACCCATTGGCATTGCAGGTTTTTTTGGGCGTAGTCACTGAATGGCACTAGCCACCTCCTTCTCACATGCTGGAGAAAAGGCCATAGATGCAACTGGCTCTCCAATATAGTTTATGAATGAGGGTTTATTAAACATTGATTCCGGTGAAGCTACAGTGGAAAAAAAATTATTAAATTCTTTTGCTTCAATCAATTTATCATGTACTATTTCTTCCCCAATTTTTATTTCATCGGTTTGGATTTATTGAATAATTTTGACTGTTGTGCTGACGAGTTGATAATTTTCCAAGTGGTTTTTAACAAATTCTCACTATTGCTAAAAACTTTATTTGCGTCATAGGATTTAGCAGCTTGGATGACTTTTATATAAATTTTCCTATAATCTTCTGAAAACGGTTATGAAATTTTCGTTTTGGGTTGTTACAAATATTTTGTAAACGAATTTGAGTTTTTCTCGTGAAATAAGAATTTCCTTGCTTATCCAAGAACAAGTTTTCGGGTGTTTTGCATTCTTGAAATGGCAGGCTATGTCTAAATAATTTTAAAAATCCATTGTGAAAAGCATGCTACATGTCATCAACATTATCATAGCTATTCAAGTAGTTTCATGTCTCAAGTTTTAACAGATTATTGAGTAGGCTGACGTTTTGGGAATTAATTTTCCTGGCAATATTAGCTGATGAAGATTGAGCTTCCAGAGTGCATCCACGAACCACAACCCCGAGTGCATAGTGATCAGATACGGCAGTGTTCAAAACAGAGACTATCGCATGAGGTATGTTAGTAATTACGTAGGTTGTCGATGGCAGTACTCGACATAGCAGTCACTCGTGTAGGTGAGTTCACGGACCAATTTAAATTGAAAGTACTTAAGATATCGCGAAGTCGCTGGGCGAGGGAACATGTGGGTTCTATTACATTAATGTTGAGATCTCTTAGTAACAAAAACTTAACTGACTTTGAGAATAATATATTTAATAGGAACTCTAACTTGACAAAGAAAGAGTGGTTACAGCCATTAGGTGATCTGTACAAGCCGATTATACATACTTTCCCTAAGGAGTTTGATAAAACTTTAACACCATTGGCCTCAAAGTCAAAATCTGTACTATTTTCAACTATAAATGGCTCAAATTTTAATGATTGCTTTACAAAAAGTGCCACACTTCCCCCCTTATTGTTTTTCGACAAAAATAACTGGCCAATTGAAATTTCGGAATTTGGAATTTATTTATGGTTTCAGGCCTGAAACCGTGTTCAGAGACTATAAACACATCTGGTTGCAGCTCGTCACAAATAAACGAAAGCTCGTCTATTTTATTAGTAGCAAGTTGAGCATTTTGGTGAACCAGGTTAATTGTACCCAAGGAAAACTGTAATTTTGAGTCATTGAAAACAATTTTTCTCTTCGTGAAGTTATACTTTGAAGTAATTCTATCGTATCAGAACAAGAAGGTGAATTTACTTTGTCAAAGTTAGTTAGAGTAGTCCGGAGAGTAACCCTTGAGGGGGGTTTCCTAAATATCAATGATATCAGCGGTCATACCTGAGACTTGTACTCCTTGGGGCCCCGGCCAGGATTACAAGAGGGTGTCAAGTTATTAAGTGGGCAGATTACTAAAACTGGGGGGGGGGGTTATCGATTCAATATAAAAATATGAATACCTCACAAATATAGTGAAATTTCGCCTGTATAAAATAATATTTTTTTTTAGAACTAAGCTAAGCTATATTTTAACTTGAACAAAGTGGAAAATATTTATTTAGCCTCCGTTCAATTAATCTTATCATATGGCATAGTAGCATGGGGTTAGGGAACAATACCCTCATTGAGCCACTGATGACTATTACAAACATTTATATTCAAATGTGGGTAAATATTCATAAAAATATTAATAAGAATTATTATTTTAAGTCACACAGTTGCTTTTACTTTGGCATCTAGCCTATACAGTATATAACAGCAGTTCTTTGTTTTTGCATACACCAATAAAGATTCTATAATTATACCAATAACTATTAAACGAGGAAGCCAAACACATAGTTTAGCAATTTCCGGTATTTTTAAAATCTTAACTCTGACAAACGCATATTACAATGTAAATATTTTGTATAGAAATATTCCTGAAGAGATTAGGAACTTGCTTGTTCCACTCAACCTCTGCAAGATGCTTATCACCACCTGGTTGCTTACTTAACGGACCCGGACAGTCTGAGCTATTATCAACCCTAGTTACCTTTACTGATACTTCTACACAAAATTAAAACTGGTTTCAATGTAAATTATGTATGTAAAATATACTTGTAGCCTCAGCCCCTTTTCCAGTAACACTCAAGACATTGAGCTTGCAATTATTTTTACATTATTTTCTGATTATATCCATAATCACCCTATCACAATTGATATTATTCCTACTAAAACACTTAAAACGAATCACGGATAAATGTCTTATTGGCTTCCTAGTGAATACAATCAATTACCTATATTAATATGCTTCTCAGAAATACAGTAGCTGTTTTAAATAATGTTTCTACTCTTTTACCATGCTTACTTTGTTTACGTACTTATTTAATTATTCGGTGGAATCTGTATGTACTGCTACAAGATAATGAGTTTGTGAGTGAAACTAATAATTATAGTCTAAGTATTGTAGATAATAATAAATAAGTTATAATAAGTTTCTAGATTATAATTGATAATGTTCCAACAATGGCATGATTATAACTAACAGCTGACAATGGTAATAGTTGTATAGACATGCCCACAGAGAAGAAGGAAACAGAGGTCACATCCACTAGTGCGTTAAATATGAGGCGAGTAGTTATTTGACCAGTAAGGATTAACGTAGTAATCATTACTACAGATGTGTAAAGATGTACATTAGTTGTAATCTGCTTATGACTCCCAACGAGGAGTTCGCTGCAGTTGTAACAAAGCGACCTCTTTATCTTTTTCTCTGTGGCCTCCCTGTATTATGTGAAACCTTGGTCTCTCCGTAACTCGTATATGGTTGGGTACAACTTAACCTTGTATAAAAAGGTCTTTAAATTATATTTACTATCCGAAACCACCGTAAAATATTGAGCGTTCATTTAGAAAAAAGGAGGCTATTTTGAAAAATTTTACCCAAATGCTTTTTAATCCTCTCCAAAAACAAAGTAACTTTGTCCATTTAAAATTTGTTGTTAGCTTTATAGTTTATAAGACAGTGGGAAATATTAAAAAGCACCCTGTGTAGAGGGATTCGTCAAACGCACAGGTCCTATGGCATGGAGCGTTAATAAACTTTGGGTATCATTACTGCTATGATGAATTTAGTTTTAAACTCTGTTAACGCGGTTTTGTTGATAATCGGAAGTATTTTTAAAGGATAAACACACAATTCTAGAGTGTAATTTTACATTCATAATTCAAACACTATCCACACTAAAAATATTATTTTAAAAAGTGATCATTAAAAAACGCAAAAATAAAAATCCTAACTACGTTCAAATGCTAACAAGTACTGTATAGCAATTTTTCGTCAAATAGACTTAATGTTGCACAGGCATTCTTATTTTTTCTAACACGAAAGGAAACAGAACAAATATGTAGATTATTAAAAATTCTTTTAACTCAAGATAAACATTTTAAACAAGTATAAAACAAATTAGTATGTCAAGTAAGCCTACATCTGTTAAGGCCGTTAGTAAACATGGCGAGTTTAAATTTGCAAACACAGTTTTCTTGTAATCGTTTTTGGGATATCGTTGTTTAATTCTGTTATGTTCAATAATATAATGTCAAAAGAGTCGTTCGAATTTCATAACAATTTTATTTTTAATAAGCTGTTTGCCTGTGCTTCACTACGTTATCAAAATTTAGCCTTAGCTTAGGTAATGTTTAGAGAGCATTGTGGCTAGATAATGAAATATTACGTTTTCTTTAAATTCGGATCTGAACTGTCAAAAATATTTGCAAAAACAAAACTATCAAATTAAATCACTGTCCATAAGAAAAACATAGTAGCTTAAGTTTAGTCGGAAACGTTATTCTAATTTTCCCACAAAACATGAACATTATCAATAAACAAGCGGAAATTTTGTGATAAGGCAAGTTCGAATTCTCTAGGCTACTGATACAGTACTGTAAGATATTTGAAGATATGCAAGAGATGAAATTGCAGGAAATATGAACGTTCGGAATGTTCTAAGAGGTGACAAGATTCTTATTGACCTTATTAGGTTTTAATGAAAAAACCGCTAGGCCCCTCTTGCGTATTAACTAATGTGTAATTTATTGTTCTATGTTCTGTAAAAGTATATACTACGATTCTTTTTCTTTTCATTTTATTGGTGTCAATTGGCAATAAATAACTGAATTTAAATACAATGCAATCAAAAGCTTAAAACATTATTTTCCATTTCAATATTAATACGAAGTTAGAAATTAAAAAATAAAGCCTACATGGGAATATTATGCTAAATTAGTAAGACCTTTATAAACACAAATTCATAAACAACAGTTTGGCTTTAACCAATATTCATTTATCGTGATGTGAAAATTCTATGCTAAATGCACAAAACTGAGAATGAACAAAATATTAGTGTTCAATACAGTTTAGAGAGTTTAATACGATACTTGGACCGTATTAAAAAAATCCTGAAATGCCCATCGAGTTCAGAAAAACGTTGTTTGGCAAAATAAGTAGTTCGCATATTTATTTATAAAAAGAAAAATTTCATTTTATTACTAAAATTCGAGCAACATCGAAGTAAAGAGATAGTAACTAATAAACAACAACTGAAAATTATATACACACACTTTATTGCTATAGATTTTATTATTTATTACCGTAATCTGAACTAAATTAAAGAGAGATAGACCTAGCTGTAAAAGAAGCACAACACACTCACGCAGACTGATTATTGATATTGACAAGTAACAATGCAAACACAATGACAAACGACGTGAGAGGTTGGTATACAACGTTCTATTTTTGCAATAGCATTCGGGAAGGATTAGTCACTGAAGGCCTGGATTCTTGTGATTTTCTCTTGGCCGACACAAAGGAGAAAGTGCGTGGTTGTCTAAAGTCGAATAGACAGACGTACCTCCCGTTGCGTCACTTTATAAACTCGAGTGGTTCATTTCAAGATATAGAGGTTCATTTATGTCTGTGTTGACACGATCAAGATAACCACGACGAGAAAAGCAGATCTTTTAAAGCTAATATTGGACTTTACCTATTAGCTTCTACTAAGATCCTCCACGAATTTATTATTTCCCCAAAAAGTGTTTGCTGATTGTGCAACTTACGCTATGGATCCCCTCCACGGGCGGACCTGTAACCATTTACCCCAAGTATAAACTAGCCATATACTCACGAAACATTTATCCATCCACCGCGCTACATATATGACTGATTTACAATTAAGTTAATTTGTTTCAGTTACAATTAGCCTATAGTTTGAGTATTGAAAGAAAATAGTCAACTTAATCTTAAAAACTCTTCAAAAGTGATTCTTCTGATTGCACTTTTGTTTTCAGTTATATAGCTAGCATAAATGTTTAGTGGTTATTGTAGGCTCTATAAATATTATGAAAAAAAATACTAAAATATCATAATAATGGCTGGGGATAGAGTCAAACGAGTGAGAGAATTGTAACATTGATACTATGTCAGCAGTTTATTTAATTTGTACTATGTGTTTTTTGTGATTTAATTAGTAGTATTTTTCTTTAGTTTAGTTCTGTATTTCCGTGTCTTAGGCTTTGTTATATTTACTAATTCCAACATAAGGGTTAACTGTAAGAGAGGACTCAACAGTCCTAAGTTCACCTTTTGTATGAAAAAAAACTGTTGTACAATAAATCCATTATTATTATTGAAATATTATAAGAATTTCAAAAAAGTTATAGATGCTAACTGAAATATAGTACATATACAGAATCACTCATGCAGTTTAGTTGTTATATTAATTTAATATACAACCAACAAAATAATTAAAATACAAGATGGCTCACGCCTTTATTATTTGGGGACACGAAAGTACAAAGACTAGATCTGAAGGCCCTCAAAATCAGTAATGTTTGGCCATTCCAGATCTCAGTCATATACAAGATTTTTTGTCATACATTCTGCAAGCTATTCTAGAATGCATCACACGTGTCTTAAAAAACAATAAATTCTTTTCTATTCACAGCTCTTCTTACAGTCTTCGCCATCTAAACCTCTAGACCATCATAATATAATCTAAAAAAAAAAAAAAAAAAAAAAAAAACCACAAGCATTTATAACATGTATTAAAATATATAATAAATTGCCATATAGTTATATCATAGACCTTCTATTATACCTTATATTATATTATTATTATATATAGGTATAATAGAAGGTCTATGGTTATATGCCACATAAGAATATTGACAATTTAGTTTCCTTTAGAACAAAATTACACATTTTATATATTAAAAAGGATATTACAGTCTGACTAGCTACCTCGATGATAAGGACTAAGGACGATGATAAGGACATTGGTCATTGGTTTGAAATTTCATTGTATTTATTATTTTGGCATTATTATTTAATAGCTTCCTGGACAATGATAGTTTACAACAGTAATTATTGTACTTAAAATATTTAGTTACAATCATTTAATGTACAAATAAGATTTATTTGTGGTGCAATTAATTGGGTTTGTTTATAACAAGAAATCTTTGACTAATAATAATTAGTAATATTAGTGTTGCCTGATGATGATACAATACATTGCTGGTGAAAGGCCTGGTAAAAAAGTACATTTTATTGGTATTTTTTGAAAATTTAAAAACGTGAAGAATATTATTAAAAACGAAAGTATTATGATAGCCAGTTAAAGTGATAAGTATTATAGTTGAGATTATTATAATAGTCTAATGCAATGATACTGCACCTTATAGGCCTAAGTTGTCGAATATTTTACAAGGGAAAATGAAAGTATGCAGTAAATCTCTATTATAAGTAAAACATAAGAGTAGCTACTCTTATAAGTAGGTACATATTCTAACACGTAAAGCTACATGACGAAAACCATGGTACGAAAAAGTAAAATACCATTTTTCTATGATATCAGAGACCTTACACGTACAGTGATAGTGATCCACCCACCCATACACGTACAGTGGTACTAACCCACCCACCCACCGATACACGTACAATGTTATGGACCCACCCACCCATCCATACACGTACAATGGTATTGACCCACCCACCCACCGATACACGTACAGAGGTATTGACCCACTCACCCACCCATACACGTACAGTGATAGTGATCCACCCACCCATACACGTACAGTGGTACTAACCCACCCACCCACCGATACACGTACAATGGTATTGACCCACCCGCCCATCCATACACGTACAATGGTATTGACCCATCCACCCACCGATACACGTACAGAGTATTGACCCGCTCGCCCACCCAATACGTACAGTGGTTTGTCAACTCATTTAAATTTTATAAAGTTTAGTGTGATTAAATATTGAACAGTAATATTCTCGAGGATAGTTTGTTCAATTTGTCCGGCTAGGGTTATCTGAATGTAAAATCCCGATCATTAGAACATTTGTATTATGATTTTTATGATCAATCGTTAACACAGATACGGATCATAACGACGCTTCCCTTCACCTGTTTACACGTGACGAGTATTTAAGGTGCCTGGGGGGACGCTTTGACAAGCTTTCCAGCCGCAACATGACGCCTGTAAGTATCCGGCATTACGTACATAACCTAAACATTCATAACTTATAATGTTCAATCAGAGGAGTGTTCAATTTCTTCGTATTTTTTATAACAATATTAATTGTAGTAAATCCATTGCTTAATGAGAAGTATCAGTTTGACCCACAACGCACTTTTGATCATCGTGGTTTCCTATCATACATGTATGATCGTATGATGTTTTGGATTATAGCAAGTTCATTTAAAATATTTGTGTAATTTAAAAATTAACACAAATACTATTTTATCTATTTATCTGATTATATGAAGAGTAACAAAGCGTTGTTCAGTTTGAATCCTATTTATCAACTTCTTACGGCAACAATCATTTTATATAAAATGTTCTATATGGTTATCATTTTACAACCATTTTATATTTATTTAATTTTATGATTAGTTACACTGCGTTGTTCAGTTTGACAATCCTTTTATATAAATTATCTATTTATCATTTTACAACAATTTTATATATGAGGGAGACAAAGGTAGTTGGACATTTGCCATCATTACGTGAAAAGTAACAATCACGACGTTTTGATTTGGTAAAACCCAAACCTTTTTCAAGTGCTAAAAACTAAATTACATCTACACAAACATGTTATAAAACTACGTTCTTAAACTAATAAACTTATCTACTTTAATAATTATCTACATTTTAACCTAGATCCTAGAATGGAGTACAACAAAATGAACTTCTACTAAATATTAAAAAAAATATTAACAGGGTTAAATTAATATAGCCAATTAGGCGCTGTCAAGGTCACGATGATGGCAAATATCCAACTACCTTTGTCTCCCTCATCTGATACTCCATCATTAACAAATTTCAAAAACAAAATTTTATATATATTTATGTAATCATATAATGCGTAACATAGTGCTGTTCAGGTTCAACCCTATTTATCAACTTGTTACGCGAACACAATAGTCACTGTAGCTTACCTCAATCACTACAGCTTCTTTTTATAAGAATTACTTATAACATTTATTATTTTTATGACAGTACTATATAATTATACAATTTGAAACCAGATATTTATTTAGCAGTAAATCATAGATGTATGATCAAAAACAATTTATATTTTCTACGCTAATATGCTATAAAATAACTTCAGAAGATTGTTTAGTTGCTTCCCTTGTAGGCTATTAAAGATATTATTATACCGTCCATTATTAGACGTTGGATTGTTTATGTTGATAAATTTGTTGGAGATTATTAACGCTTCAAGTGTTTTTAAAACCAACAAAACGTTTCAACATGTACGAAACTCATCTCATCTTAGGTGCTACGTTTTCGTAAATATGAAACAATTTTATATAGTACTTATCTAACCCATGTCAGTGTAGAAAACCCTTAAAATCACTTGTTTATGGATTATGATCGACATATCAGAAAATAATGTCTTCTTACAAACAATTACAATTTACAGGTACACACAATAATTATGAGTTGGTGATTGACCTGGAAAAAAATTATCCTGTCAGGCCTATTATGATAATAAATAAAATATACGCTTTCCATAGTTATATTTTTGAATGAGAATATAAATTTTATTTTACTATTGTTTAGAATTTTAAATTGGTTTTGTTTTCTAAAATATACCGTACACTTGTAAACCTAGTCATTTAATTAAAATGGAAATGTTAAATAAACCAACCTAGAAACGGTAGAAATACTTTTAGGAATTCATTAGGGTACAGAGGAAAATCAGAATGGCCGAAAATCTAATCTGATTTTACACATGAACAAGTTGTCCTTCGTGAATTAAGAACTTCTAGTCAAGCCACAGAGGATAAGGAAATTCCTTTTTTCTCTGTGGTCAAGCTTAAACTGAGCATACAAAAGATGTGTAGTTGTCCATCTGGCAAGTAGAAAAACGCAAATTACCAGCTACCAAGGAAACTGCTTATATATTTCTTTACTGTTTACTATACTCCAGCAGTTCTAACTTTGCCTCTGGGGGAGCACAACATAGCAACATTGTATATCTTGAGCGCTTGGTTCCTTCTTGTCTCACGGCTAATTTGTTTCCGGTCTAGATAAATCACATCTATCAGTAGAGCCTGATAGTTTATATAAGTTAAAATTGTCCGATTGACTTTATTTTTTGATATTTTTAAACAGTAAAAAAAGTACTTCCCAGTTAAACAATAAAAATATTTGAAATCCCATTAAAACAAATTAATTTGTACCTTCCTAAATGTTTCCCAATTGTCAGTCACTTGATGTAAAATTAAGAGGAGGGCGGTCTGATGCGACGTTGCCTATGTCAATTTTTCCAGTTTAGCCCGCAAACTTAAGAGGTAAAGTTAGAACGGTGGGACTATAACAAAAGATTTTATTCATTTATTATCGTCTTCTTTTACACATTGAATTGTGACAATGATTTTGAAATAATAATTCCGAATTCATAATTTTTATAGTTAATTGAAATTTAAAGCCTTAATTGAAAATCAGTACCACTGTGCGTGTATGGGGGCGGGTGGGTCAATACCATTGTACGTATATGGGTGGGCGGGTTGGTCAGTACCATTGTGCGTGTATGGGTGGGCGGGTTGGTCAATACCACTGTACGTGTATGGGGGGTGGGTGGGTCAATACCACTGTACGTTTATGGGTGGGTGGATGGGACATTGTTTTTACAACTGTACAATTACAACTGTACGTGTATGGGTGGGTGGGTGGGTCAATACAACTGTACGTGTATGTGGGTGGGTGAGTCAATAACAATGTACGTGTAAGGGTGAGTGGGTGGGTCAATAACAATGTACGTGTATGGGTGAGTGGGTGGGTCAATAACAATGTACGTGTAAGGGTGAGTGGGTGGGTCAATAACAATGTACGAGTATGGGTGAGTGGGTGGGTCAATAACAATGTACACCATTGCAGAGAGATTAAAAGTATTCTGCTTTAGGGCCTAATAACGAGCAGTATTTTTAATGTGTATATGAATTACTGTACCTTAATTCCATATAATTTAGTCTACTTTCCGTTAATCCTGTATGATGTAATCATGATAAATAGTCATATGATGTAGTGTATGTGTAGGGGTGAGCGGGTTAGTTAGTACCACTGTACGTGTATGGGTGAGCGGGTTAGTTAGTACCACTGTACGTGTATGGGTGAGCGGGTTAGTTAGTACCACGTACGTGTAAGGGGTGTGTGGGTTATTACCACTGTACGTGTAGGGGTGGGTGGGTTGGTAGTACCACTGTACGTGTAGGGGTGAGTGGGTTGGTTAGTACCACTGTACGTGTAAGGGTAGGTGGGTTAGTACCACTGTATATGTAGGGGTGGGTGGGTGGGCATTTATTATAAAATATTATAAGACTAATTATGTTTGTCGTCCTTACGTCCACTATAAACCAAGGTACTCTGAGACCGAAAATGCAAAATATTAATTTATAGTTATTTTTTATCAAATCGTAATTCTTACAGGATTTTATAAAATGTAAAGCGTAACGGAGATACTGGAAACCACATTACATTCATTTTAATATAAATATCAAAACAGCCAAAATGTTTCAATTGTTATCTAATTTTCGGAGATATAAATATGTCATTATCTATCTCTAAGAAAATGTTAAATTTTTTATTAATACGTGGTTGAACACTGAACAACTTGTAGATATTTTTACTGTTGTACATTTTATTTTCATACAAATATTCTTCACTTTGACGGTTAATTCGTTTTATCATTTGAAAACTCACTCCAAAATTGTTACAACACTAATGAGTTTTATGTTTTCTTTTTTGACCAGTTCGTGTAGTAATAAAATTTAACGTGTCAATCTTTTCAATACGATTGTTAATACTGTTTGAACTTATAAACACAGGTAACCAAATATACTTTTTAGTAAAAAAATATGTTCTCCATTTTCTTCGTACGATGAATACGCTGCGTTTTTTACGGATTAAAAACTGTGGGCGGGAATATTAGCTCAATATGTATCGTGCACGTGGCATCACTGCACTCATGCCGTAGCACGCGACCCGTCTGTCGTTAGCTACAGACTACAGTACAGAATGTTTTTAATTGTATTTGCTTGAATTGAGGAGATTTGAGCGTATTATACAGTTATTGCACATTGTTCCTATGAATGTGAAATTTAAGTAGAATATATTCTATGATTTATTCAGTACAACATTTTGTTTGACAACATGCACGACTCAAAATCCAAGAAGCTATACTTGAAGACAAGGATAAATTTCCTTTTGATTAGTAGCCTTAGGGTTAGATTTGCCGAACATTCACAAAATATACAGAGTATATTGTACGTTGACCCTAAACAAGTTTTTACCTGATTTTTTGTTTCCAAAAGTAGAAAATGCATAATTGTACTGTAGTGGTTTTCACGTCATCTTTACTTGGTCCCTCTAAATATATAACGTAACATAAAAGACCAATTATTTAAAGCAACTCTTGTTCAAAACAATTTAAATTGCTTCAAGATAGTTTGATTTAACTTTAGCGTACTAAACAAAACGTAATTATTGTAATAAAAAAATGTATTTCTGTTATAAATAGCTCTTGCGACTACTTACATACGTATTATGGGAGAGTGGTCATCAGTTTTATTTATTTATTTTTTTTATAAATAAATAAAACTGATGTTAGAGTTGGAGATTACTTAGGCTCGAATCCGGCCTGGACTGGAAATAATTATCAGTAATGTTCACCTGTACTGTTCGTCCCCTTTAGTTCCTTCGATCTACTGTGCAAAAGCATTACGTTATTTATTTATCATCTAAAATAAAATACCATAAAATGGGGTGAATAGAAACAAAACTTCAAGGAATAATAAGAAATTTCACTATTGGTTATATAATGACACTGTAGAAGGGAATTATGCTTTCTACATTACTACATTACCCTACATACCCGGGAAAAATGATTTCGGCATGTTGGCATCACTGTTTCTGGTTATTGTGCAATGTTTTTTCAGTCAACCAAAGTATGGTTAAAATCATCCCATCCAAAACTTCATCTGTAAGTATGTACTTATTATATATATTTATTTTAATATCCATGTTTTTTATTGCCTAGGTTACCTTACAAACAACACTGTAGTAGTTTAGCCTCATAATGAACTGTGTAATATTACCATTTTTTTTTTCAGGTTATGTTATGATTTTGCAAAACCAGGGTCAAAAGAAACACTATTTTTCTGTTTCTATTCACCCCATAGATAAAAAACGGGCTTTGTTTTTTTCATTGCATACTATATAAAATGTAATATAAATCTATGTTTTTCAGATAGATTTTATGAAGAATAAGTACTGTTAGCAGAAAGAAAATGCCTCGTAAGTACATAGCCGTAAAAACTTATAAAATTTACGACGAAAATATTGTAAAACAAGCTGTGAAGGAAGTTAAGGAAGGTGGGAGCCTTAGAAAGGTAGCAAAAAAATATGATGTAAATTACAGTGTCCTTTTTAGACATGTAAAAAAGGGAAATTAAATTAAAAAAAGAGGGGGACAGACATCTTTGTCAAAAGAAGAAGAAATTGTTTTGGTAAGCCGACTACAAATTTGTTTTGATTGGGGTTATCCCATCAACCCCATAACACTTAGACTATTAGTTAAGGATTTTCTTGACAGACAAGGGAAAATCGTTCCCAGATTTAAAGACAATATGCCTGGAACTGATTTTGTCTACAGTTTTCTAAAACGTCACAGGAAGGAGTTGTCACCACGTATGTGTCAAAACATCAAACGCTCTAGAGCAGCCGTAGACCAAGACACATAAATGAATATTTTGATCACCTTGAAATGGAGATAAAAGATGTACCACCGTGTAATATCGTCAATTATGATGAAACCAACCTTTGCGACGATCCGGGCAAACGCCTCATTATTACTCGACGGGGTTGCAAGTACCCAGAAAGGATAATGAATTCGACGAAGTCGTCCATTTCAGTAATGTTTGCCGCTGCAGGAGATGGAACTATATTGCCACCATATGTGGTGTATAAAGCACAACATATGTACGATAGTTGGAGAGTGGGGGGTCCACCAAACTCAAGGTACAACCGTACTAAATCTGGTTGGATTGACGCATTTTGTTTTCAAGACTGGGTTGAACAAGTAGCCATCCCCTACTTTAAGAAGTATCAAGGAACAAAGATCTTGATTGGCAACAACCTATCCTCCCATCTATCTGTTGATGTAATAAAAATTTGCCATGATCAAGATATTAAATTTATTTTTTTGCCGGCTAACTCGACTCACCTGACCCAACCGCTTGATGTTGCGTTTTTCCGCCCCCTAAAGAAGACTTGGCGCTCAACTTTAGAGAACTGGAAAAAAGGTCCAGGAAGACACGAAGCTTCTCTAGCAAAGGATAAATTCCTCCCTCTTCTTAAACAAGTATGCGCTACCCTGAAAGAGAGTAATGTCCTTGCTGGTTTCGAAAAAAGCGGTATCGTACCACTAGATAGGAAAAAAGTCCTCCAGATGCGCCCTTCCACTGAAGCCTCTGTTGTTGAAAGTGGCACAGGTTCTGGAAAAGTACAACAGGAAATTGTCGACGCTGTGGATGACAGTTTCAAACAATACATGGAAGAAATCCGGAAACATGATCTCCCAAAAGCAAAGAAGAAAAGAACCAAGGTAAATGTCGTCCCTGGTAAAAGTGTGGCAGTCTCTGACTTCCTACCAGATGAAATATCGGTACCGGTAGCTGGACCCAGTGGTATAAACAAAGGTGCCCCTGAAAAAACCCAAAAAAGAAAGAAATCGGCCAGAGATGACGATACTTCTAGTAGTACAGAAGATTCACATTACTCACTACAAGAGAGTGATGAAGACTGGCTGGAACCTTTTACAGACGAAGAACCAGATCCAGTTCAAGATGTTGACAACAGTGGCCCAATAAAGTTGTCTCTTCATGATTGTGTAATTCTAAAAGTAAAGGGAAAACCAAAGACTCCTTTCGCTTATATGTAGCAAAAGTTATCGAATTTGATGAAGAAGGGTACATAGGAAGATTCTTCAAGAAAAGTGGGCAAACCAATAAATTTAAAGAAACTGATGAAGAAGCTCTCTTTAAAGTCGAAGACGTAGTACGTCAACTTCCTGCTGCCAAGCCGTGTTTAACTTCAAGATTTAAGGGATTAGTTTATTTCGAAGAAGATCTTTCTGATTTTAGTCTTAATTGAGTTTTTGTGTAAGCTGTGTGCCTCTGATTTTCCTCTTATTTAAGTTTCAGAGAATTTTGGAAGAGATTTTGCAGTTTGTTTTAATATGTTACTGTCATTAAATTTTTGTAATTACTTATGTGTTTTTAATTTACAAAGCCTGATATGACAACCATATATTTCACATTTCTATTGTCCCTGGTAACTGGTGAAAGGCAACATTAAGTAATTTGGCATCGTGTTTCTATTCACCCCATATATGGGGGTGAATAGAAACACCCAATTTTAATTTTGTTCTACTTATAGATTTTTCAAAAAAATTTGTTTTTGAAGTGGTTTGAATAGAGGAGTCTCAGACCGGATATATGAGCTAGGTTTGACAATTTAAATATGAAAAATGAAGTTTTTACAGAACTTGAAAGTTTAAAAAGTGTTTCTATTCACGCCATTTTACGGTAATATGGTGATAATGCAACACATTATTAATATTAAGATTAAATTTTATTTAAAAATGCAACCGTTTAGTATTTAAAGATGTGAAACCACTGTAATAATATAAACATTTTTATGATTGTTACATATACTTATGGGCTTCAAGGCGAACATTTTATGTTTTAAATTATGACTTTAGGCTACACGTTTAAAATAGTTAACTAAACATAACGTTTTATGACTACAAAACGTAATTTTGGTACTGAAACCCCTATTACTGAGAATTTAAATTTTCCACTGGGGAGCCCCTGGACCCCCTCCCTTGGGGACACTCCTTACCCACGGTTTAGTGCCCTCCCCCTGAAACATCTTTGGTTTCGCCCCTGATGTAAATGCAATATCTGCATTGAAGAGCTACATCGTGAACAAATTTTCCACCAATTGTGTAGCTCGTAAGTCCTCCAGCATTTCTGCAGTTATTATGAAGCCTCTCTTAAATTCTTAGAAATAGATCAATCCAATACAGCTTTCTTGCTTCTAGCTAACGCCAACTTTCTAATCATCAATAAAAATTATCTTACATGATGACTCAAGTTTTGTGATATTGGTCTTCTTTGGCAAGAAAAATAAACGATAAGTTAAATATTTTTGATTGGATGTTTTATTTATTGCATTTTTGTTGGACCAAGCTATTTCTTAAGAATTTAAGGGAGGCATGGTAAAGTCCTCGGGAATGCGAGTAGACTAATGTTCGGGTTTGACACAATGACAATACCGGATTAGGCCTGCCCTGGCATCTAATCCTGGCTCCTGTGCATCTAAGTCTGGAAAAACTATATCTAAGGCAGTGACTGTCCGAAGCTTCACTTTGTAACAGTACCCCCGAACCCCCCGTGCCCCCATAAAGTAGCTCGTCACAATAGGATACTTAGTGCCTTAAAAGACAAGTAATTCAAAATTTACAATGTAAATGATCTTTCCTGTTGTATCCTTTTGGAATATTAATATTCTCTTCTTCAAAAAGACAATATATCAAGGTTCTATGAAGTAGTAGAAGAAAAGAAAATTAGTAATTTAGTATTTACTTAGTGCTCTATTATGTTATGAAGTTAAAATTAATAGATTTTTTTGTCAATTAAAAATGTTCCTGTAAAGCTGTCTTTTAATGTTTGATTAAGTAGCCTATGTATGCATGTGTTATTTATATGAAATAACATTTTTTAATTGTAACTTCAAAACCTTGGAGTGGGCTGTCTTCTTTATTTGTATTAGTTCTATATTAAAAAAAATACGATTGAAAGATATTCTTATTTTCTTACATTATTCGTAAATATGAAAAAAACTTTGTGCATATTTTAAGGTGAATATGAAGTATTACATGAGTGTAGGAGTAGTATGTATGGCCTGTGTTACTAACTGAATTCGACTTATGCTCAGAAAGAGTCATTTATTAATAGTCCAACAGCCAGAGCAATCAAGGGACCTACAGCTTTGCTTGAAATCCGAACCACGTAGAGTTGGTCTGATTTTCAGCTGATTGACAAGCCTGATACTCAGCTTATAGAACATCTGGTCACTGACCACCACCCAACATGGACACCCCAGACAATTTGTGGCCACGTCAATAGCAACCATTGAACAGACGTCATATCGGTATAAAGAGGACCAAGCATAGAACCCATCACATACAATCCCCACAATACAGCACTGTGCAACTAGTGCTGGCTGTAAATATCAACTCTAAGATTAAAAATTAAGCTTACGATATCTGATAAAATTTTGTTGTTTGACATGTTTCCCTCAACTATTTATGTTCATTGTTTTAGCTTATCATACTTGTCGCTGCCTTGGCAGTCACTTGTGGCCAGGAGCTCTCCAACCAATATGGCGTTCCCAGCCAAGCACCAGCACCTTTTGTACCAGCTGCTCCACCCCCACCACCTCCATCATACGCTCCACCCCCACCACCTCCATCATACGCTCCACCACCTGCACCGTATGCTCCTCCACCCCCAGCTTATGCTCCACCACCTCCAGTTTATGCTCCTCCTCCCCCAGCCTATGCTCCACCTCCTCCACCACCACCACCACCACCACCTCCATCATCTCAGTATGGTCTTCCAAGCTTTTAAGCAAGTACTGAAAAGGTAAGCGTATCTGCACCTTACTAGAGAACCTATGATTCATTCCTTCAGCTATGGCCGATAGAAGATTATCAACCCGTATGCACAATATAAAACAGAAACAATTTTGCTATAAACAGTTATATTTTTTTAGTTTATCGCATTCCTTTCATGTTTGGAATCATTTTACTTGTAATTTTTAGTGGATTATGAAACAGTTATAAGAAAGAAATCTAATTTAAAATAATAAAGTTGCCAAAGTGTAGTGGGATGTCAATTGGTGTGGCCGGAAGGAGATGTAAACAGGCCTACTTTCGTGGGTGTGTGTTAATAAGAGTCTATAAACCGCTAGTGGCCATAGCTAAACGAATGGACTGTAATTTTACCAACATTATCTGATATAGTCTCTAATCTAATCTGTTTATGCATGCATTTTTTACATCTTTTCATTCAATGGCATTTAATTCGGTTTCTACTTTAGATTTTTTCTATCAATATTTTTTTTGATGAATGGTTATGTGTTGTAAATCTTTGGATACCTACCATTTATTTCCATAACAATTGTAGAATTTTTTTAATAAATGAAGAGCATGATTCCAAAAGGACCTAAGTCGAAAAAGAAACTTTTTCAGACAATATTTTTTTTAGTTTACAACAATTCTGTGTTAGTGTTTTGGCTCAAATTTATTATGTATAACAATAAGACAAATGCATATGTTTTTGTGTGTAAAAAGACAAGTAATCTAATACCCAATGCATTTAAAGTACTGTATTTTTCCAAAACTACCTAAGTCAACTGACTTAGTGCCTTTTGGCATACAAAAATTCAACTCACTTAGTCAGTGTTAATAAAATATGTTGATCTGAGTTTGTCTGTTTTCCAAACTATTTCTAGTGTACTGTGAGGTTTCTGTTTTATAGATTTAACAAAAATATATATGTTAATTTAAGAGGAATTGCATTTTTTTCATTTTTAAAACACGTTGAAACCTTATTAGAATTAAATGAATCAAAGGTATTTTTAATGCAAAGTAATTAATAAGAAATTATTAGTGTTACATTAATGCATGCATAGTCCTTTGTTCTAAAAAAATATATAAAAATAAAGAAATAAGAAACATACATTTTTGTAATATTAGATTAAAATGAATCAGTTTACATAAAAGGCAGCGTATGTGCAAAATGGCGGACTGCTGATTTAGTGCCGTTTGGAATAGAGCAATACTGATTTAGGAAGTTTTGGAAAGAATTGCCATTTTTGTTTTATTATAACTCATTAGGTGGTTTTGGAACAATTGTTTTTTTTATAACATTCAGATGGTCCCACACAAGATATTTCCACCAATAAAGTCGAAATAATTGACTTAGGCCCTTTTGAAATTGAGCTCTTCAAATATATTTCAATACTTTGATTCAAAAACGATGTTTTATACCATAATTACTTAACAGTTTCAAAGTGAATCTTACTTATCTTTAGGTTGGATTGAAAGAGAATATATAAAAATCAAAAACTTTCAGAACCAATAAATTGTCCTCAATTTTGTTTCTTTATTTCTTTTCAAAAAGGGCCTATACCACAGGGGATTTTCCACTCTCCTGGCTATACAACTTGCTTCCACTTCATTAGAAAGTTCAACAGATTATCCTAAGTAGGTCAATTATCTTAAAGCTATTAGTGACTGGTTATGAAAGATCAGGTTTTGTTTTTGTTTACTTTTTCACAACTAACTTCTGTCTAAAGTCTAAATAAACTTATAAACCTTCTTAAATTCAATAAAAAAGCAAAGTCCTCTTATAAATAATTTACTAATTTAAAGCACAACTTATAAACATTCATAAAAAGATGACAAAATGTAGACATTCAATATCTTTCAAATTAAAATACTACAACAAATTTAATAATATTTTTTTCGGCTCTCAAGGCTTTTATAATAACTTATTACATTAGGATTGGTGGTTGGATTTATTTAGTCTCTCCTGAATCTTATTCACAAAACATGGAAATTTCCAACCAATAAGGATTGGCACTTAACAATCTAATTGAAAATGTCCTAATCTCATTGGCAATCAGGGAAGTTATGGGATTATGTGATAGTAAAAAACTAATATTAAGAATAAGAAAACTAATACAAGAAACATTCTAATGCAACAATATCTAAATATTAAAAAACTATTTCACCCAAAACCATGGAAATTTGGTCTCTCATTTTTTTAATGGTAGACTGTAAAATAAATGTTTATTATGATTTTAACTTAGTATATATGAGAGATAACAAAAATTTCTAAAATCAAGTTAGACATACTTAAAGAAAAGTATGAATAACCTCTCTACACATAAATCATCAAAATAAATTATAATCAAAATCGGTTTACTAGTTCATATTAAGTTACTTAACCCTTTCAGTGCCGACGTCCTCTTAAACCGGACGTTGATAGGTGTTACAGAAGTGTAAACGTCCGGTTAAGCCGGACGTTTACAAATAAATTTGTAATTAATTTGAAAATGCATATTTTTGCGTATATTTCATATGAGTCTACTCATAATAAACTGTTCTTTTATAAAAAAAAATAGTTTACGTCAGTAAAACGAATATAAACTTTTATTATAACAGTTTTACTTCCACAGTCTGTTAGCTGGCACGAAGTCTCCCGCCGTCAGCTGGCCGACTGCATTCCCGCCGAATGTTGACCCACTCAGCTGTTTATTTATCTTGTTTGGATTGTATATTGAGTTGTGGTTATGTGCAAGTGTTTTATGTTTATAAGTAGTGCTTTAAAAGTAATATATTTAATTATTTTATTATTATGAATCGATCAAGGTCACCATTGAGTGACAGAACTTTACAGAGAATTGTGAACGATACTGACGTGTCAATAAATGACAATAGTGATAGTGCTAGCAGTGAAACATTTGGAGACGACACCGATTCGGATCCAGACTACAACCCTGAGAATGATATAGGTAGGCCTGGACCTAGTAATAATTCAGGCTTAGCTAACACTCAACGTCGAAGTGTATAGTTTTTGTAAATATTCAATAATTTTGTTGTAAGTGAAGTAATAACTCTGAATTTTTACCTACAAATAGAGAATTAAATTGTGAATTAAACAATATAAAACATTAATTCTCAACTATTTTTTTAATATGGAAAAAATTCCACCAAAGTGAAAAATTTTTGAAAAATTTTTTTTGGTAAGTGTTTTTATTTTTGGAAATTTTTTGCATGCACTTTTATTTATTTATCTATAATGCATGTTATTCCTTAGTTATTTTCCATTACATTGGTATATAAATTATTATGTTATCTTAAAAACTAAGCGAGCTAGAGCATTTCTCCGAAACCCTTGCAAATTAAGTAAAAATGCTCTGGCACTTTTGGATACACCATATGCAAAATGACTGGCACTTTTGAAACATCCATCCAAAAATGTCGCGGCACTGAAAGGGTTAAAAATGGAATTTTATTGCTATTTAAACATGGAATCTTATGGAAGTTACAATCTAAGTAACAACATAATATTGTAAGAAAATAAAATAATAAATGTGAAGCATTTATACACATCAAGTGAAGACAGACTTTGGTCGGTAGCGTAGTTGGTTCAATCTAGCTTCATGTGCTTAATGTTCTTAGTTCGATCCCAATCAGAGTCAATATATTTTGAGAAGGATCAGCTGATAATCACCGGCTGTTCATTTGTCATTGGGCTATTAATTAATGACACTTTCTAAGGAATAGTCGGCCTTAGTTTGTAACAATGACACATTCGCTCATCTACACTCATTCGAAATCCATATCTTAACGATCAGCATCTTATGAATAAATAAAAATAAAAAGAAACTATGAAAATTGGTCCAATATATTTTTATTTTGTGTTTTGTCTGAGACAAAGCTTGTGCTTTTTTAAGTATAAAGAAATATTGAACTGAACAGAAAAAAAAATTGTTCATATATAAGCCAAATAAGTTCAATAAGTAAACATAAGGTCTACTAAAGTGAGCTCGAAAGGCAATTTTATGTACTTGCTGCTCATGTATTAATCCTAATGACTAAAAAAATATGACTTCTGTACGTATTACGAGATAATAGTGGCAAAATTCAATAGTTCATCTATAATTTTTATTTGATTTATGGCTAAAATTCTACGGACCAATGTAACATTTTCCATGACAGGCTTTAATTAAATGCAGAAAATTGTAAATTTGTTTTGTCTTATGTAATATTCTCCATTTCACTCTTTAGTAAAATGTAGTAAATATTAAATGTGTGCAGTCTAATATAATATATACCTTTACACTCTTTATTTAAATGAAGTAAGTATTAAGTTTGTTTTGTATAATGTCATATTCTTCATTTTTCACTCTTTAATTAAATGGAGTAAATATTGAATTTGAACAGTTACGTGTAATATTTCCCATTTCACTCTTTAGTTAAATGTAGTAAATATTAAATTTATGCACTGTAATGTAATATTTCCCATTTAGCTTACAAGTCAAATGTAGTAATTTTATTTTATATTTATGCTGATAATTTCTGTTCTTGCTTCCAGCTGAGAGTTTGGAGTTCTGAGAGTTACCAGCCTGTTTGTACATCCTTTATGAAGAATTCTACTTCCTAACCAAAAATGTTTTTGACCCTATTGTTTTCTTTACTGATTATATTTTTAACTATAACACTTCTATACTGTACAATGTTGTGCCTTTTACTTAATTAATCCTCCATAATAAAATAAAAGGAAGAATAAATTTATTGACATTTTCAAATTTGCACACCTGGCAGATATGCATTTTCGTGATAGTTTGATATTTCTTTGAAATGTTACATTGTTATAAAACCGCATATTGAAACATTTTCCAAATGTAGATTGTCTTTAAGCCCTCCAGATGTTGACACTTTAACCTAACTGCGATAGAAACATCTGCAGTAGGGCTTACAAGAGCCTCACGTTGAATTGATATTACATCCATCAACATTAAAAAAAAACTTCATTGTATTTTTAAACTTCACAAGTCTTTATTATACCAAAATAAATACTAAAATTTTACTTAAAGTAACATAAATTGTTATGAAGAGAGAAAAACAATGATCAATTCAAAATCTATCTTTGATCCAATGTTATTTAAGGTAATAAAAAACGTCTGTAAACAACTTCAAGATAACCAAACTATGTATAATTCAAAAGAGATCAAGGAGTTTTTATTTCAACAATTTTAAATATATATATATCTACGGTATTTGTTAACAATGGTCTTGGTGAAAAATGTGCATTTTATTCAAATCTTTTGTTTATTTTTTTTATATAAAACAAAAAATATACCTTTGTAAACACTTGATAAATAGTTCTCTAATAACATATAGTACCTTAATATTTCCTAAAACTTGATAATATTTGGATTATTTAGGCTATCTTGGAATTTTTAATTTAGCTGTATTATATTGTTTCCCAGGTAACTCCTCAACCCTTTTTTTGTGTTTACATAAAACTTATCAGATGAAAAATTGTTTTCCCAAAAGTGTAATTTATTTATTTTGTACATAACATTATATCTGCATAGGGAATTTCCCTATGACAGGTGAATCATCAATTCTTAAAACTATAATACAATAACACAATATAATACAATAACATGCTCAATAATGATAGACGTTAATAGTAAAAAATGTTACATCACAAATGATAGATTTTTTGTGCCTATCTCATATCATCAAAAACTTCATCCAAGCTGTAAATACTTTTTTCTTTTAAAATATTTTAAAACTTCTTTCTTAAATTTATTTAGGTTTTGAATGCTTTTCAGATTTGTTGGTAGTTTATTATATATCCTAATACCATTGCAGACAAGAGATTTATATAAAAAAAATGTGTTATGGCTTGGTATTTGAGAACTGTGTCTAGCTGGGTAGTTATGTGTTGCACTATTGGTGTTGCAGTAATGAGTGACTGAACAAAAAGGAGTATATGGAGACGATAGACTGAGGGGAACGAGGTATTTCAAAGTTTTTTAAAATTTGGCGACAAGAAGTTCTAGCGGTGGCACCTGCCATTGCTCTAAGAATTCTTTTTTGGAGGGTAAAAATAGCTTTAATACTAGAAGAACCTCCCCAGAAGACAATACCATAAGACATATGTGAGTAGGCATATACGTAGAAAACTATGCTCAGGGTCATCGTATCAACGATATTAAAAAGATGTAAGTTTATGTAAAAAACCTGAGATAACTTATTCTGGAGTTGTCTGATGTGCTTAGGCCATTTTAAGGCAATTTTTAGGTCTCCTTAAAAGCAATTTTTAAAGTATCAATGTCCTTTCTTGTTAAAAGTGCAGTAGTGTCATCTGCATACAAAACTAAATTGGAATTTCTTACATTGTAAGGTAAATCATTAGAGTATATAAAAAACAAAGGTGGGCCCAAAAATGACCCTTGAGGGATTCCAACTGAAGATCATTGATATGAAGACTGATGGCTGGCAATAACATACTTTGGTACCTGCAAGATAAGAAAGATGTTAGAAGGTTCAAAGAATCATCCATAAAACCATAGTAATGTAGTTTATGCAGAAGAATATTATGGTCCACACTATCAAAAACTTTAGCGAGATCACAAAATATCCTAACAGAATATTCTATTTTAGCTAAAGAGTTGATAATTTCCCTTGTAAGTTCAAAAATAGCATCAGAAGTTGATTTACCAGCTTGAAAACCGAACTGATTATGGAACAAGCAGTTATTTATAGTTAACATTGAAATCATTCTATTGAAAATCAGTCGTTCAAAAACCTTGGAAAATGGGATAAAAGATAGTTATTTATATGAGGAGTTACCTTTTTTCAATACTGGAAAAAAGGTAACTTATCTTTATGGTTATTTTATCTTATAATAATATTATATTATTATAAGATAGCTTGGTTCATTTTGAGTAAAATCACACAAAATACAAGTAGATTTGTATCATTTTACTATTTTCATGAATTTTTGAAAAAAATGTCTGCAAATGTGTGAAAAACTACTGACTAGTATGAGAAAATGTAACGGCCGGTTCAAGGATTAACTAAAATAAAATAGAATGTTTTAGATTTTATGATGATAGTTATAAAAGAGCACAAATTAATAATTTCATATAAAATGGTAGAAATAACAACAAACAAATTATATAGTCCTTGCAAGGATACCAAAATCCCATTTAACTTTTAATGCAAAAAAAGATTAATCTCGTTTGGGGGAGTTATATGACTGGATATAATAGTTTTTGGGATAAATTTAAACCTCATCTTGCTACTAAAAATGGGGGTTGCAGAATAGGTCTGAATTTTCAGATAGGAACTAGTGGAATTGCATGGAATCTTAAAGATCTATACAACAGGGGAAGAATGCCACTAACTAGAAGTCATCAGTTTAATACAATCCAAAATGGCAGCCTCTTAACCTTGAATGAGATAGAAGTAATTTTAATTTGATGTGATATTGAGGTATTCATTTGAACTTTTCAGGGTAAGAATTTTCCAATTTCAAGAAACTTAAAAAAAAATTTCAAGAAACAATTAAAAAAAAAATGTCAAGAAACAATTACAAAAAATAATACAAGAAACTAAAAGCGTTCTCTCTTAACCCTCGATCCGGCAGTCATTTTTGCCCAAAATGTCGGGTCATTTTTGGTGATTTTGCAGTGATGTTTTATAAAATTCATAAAAAATATTATATTACAATAAAAGTACAATTGTGTGGTATCAAACTGTTCACAAGAATGTGGGCTATCATATAATACCTAATTCATAACCTATAAAAAAAATGTTTTATGTTATGAAATATTTGTAAATTTTTTTATAAATCGCGGAAAATAGGGGGGGACCACCCCCTATGATCAATGTTGTGATGATGGAAAAAGAAATGTGAGATAGCCAAAATGTTCTAAATTTTATCTAGTTTCAGAAAATATATAGTTTATATAGGTTTGTAAGTAAAAATTATTTTTTATAAATTTTTAACTGGAACGTATACAAAAACCAGAAAATTAGTAACCACGGTTACTATAACATTCAAAAATATGATACAAATTTTCTATAAACACTACAGAGTTCTATTATATACTAAAATTTAGCTAAAAACATGCTCTAATACAATATAATACACTTCTAAACACACTAGAAGTGATAATTACACTGTAAACGATAATTATTTACCGTAGTTGAAATCAGGCCCGGCAGACTAAACAACAACAAAAATGGCGAGACTGGCTTCTGGCTTCCTTCTTCAACTTTCACTACGTTTTAAAATAACGCCGATAGAGTGCAGTGTGCGTTGTTGCATACAACTGGAATCGTCTGTTCACGCTGAGTACATAGAGTATAAAAACATCGAAGTAGCTCGATTTTTGTGCATTATAAATATGGTAAATCTCCGACGCTGCAATTGTACGAACATTCGTACAATGCCAGTTTGGTGACAAAAAAATTGTACAAAATTTCATAAAATGCCGGATCGAGGGTTAAATCCAAAAGCACATTCATATTTTAACCCTTTCGCTTCCGACGTCCGTTATGTGGTATTTGCGAAGACTTCCAAGGTCCTTTTTGGTGAAAATGCATTGTTTTAAGAAATATGCTATATATTTTTTATTTATGAATGGAATTGAATGATTTTTGTTTTGTTTTTTTTGTCATTAAATTCTCTATAAATATAATTGATAAAGTAATATTTATTAGTTAAAAAATGTTTATTTATATGTATATACATGTATAAATAATTTTTAATTTTTTTTATTTTTGTAGTTTGAACTAACCTACAGTGCACAAAAAAATCTTAGAACATTTTCAAGATATACATTTTAAAGATAATCTTGTTGCTAACATGCTTACAAATTTGTATGGTCTTTCCTTTAAAAATGTCTGTTGTAGAATTTTTTTTTTTGAACATGTTGTTTGGAATTTTCGCCCAATTTCAATGGTAATGGGCGATCGTTCTCGTTTTCGTCTACCGTTACTCATATTTACAGTTCGATATAAACACTAAACAAACTATAAAGAAACAAATACTAACTATGAAATAAATAAAACACTCTAAAAACAACTAAAAATAATACGCAACACAGCTAACATCAAACGGACACATATGCTAAAGGTTAGCAGTAAACTACTGATTCAGAACAACAACTCAAGTTGTAAGTCACAGACGTTCAAATTCAAAGATGCGTAAAATTAAAGTTATTATTCCAAAGACGATAAAACCTAATTTCTAGTGTAACCTGTATGTTTATGCATACGTTGCTATAGTTTCATAATAATCGGACAAATTTAAGTAACTGAAAAAAAAATTTTCCGCGGACGTCCCATATATCGGACGTCGGAAGCGAAAGGGTTAATAAAGTAAAAATGTATGGCTTTCAACGTCCACAAAACAAAAGACCAAATATATTGGAGAAATTTACACCCTATGTTATTAGTTGGTCCATTTCGAAAGCTTTCTTTAAATTGTTTTTATTTAACAGCTGATGATAAATTAAATTTAAAATAAACTTTGTTACTTTATCATTGAAACTTTAAAGACTAAAAGGGCAGATTTCTACAGTCGAATACAGACAAAACCAATCACACTTTTGATGCCATTAGCGACATTTCATCTTTTCAAGGGGACAGCCTGCGAAGAGGAGCAGTTGAACGAAAATCTTCAATGTAAGCCTAGGTCGAGTTTGATATCAAATGAAAGGTCTATTCAAGAGAAATTGATTGACGCAAACCGAACTTGGCAAACTTTTATATCCTCTCCAGAGTAGCGGTCACTTAAATTTCAAAGTAACTAATTTGAACAATATTATTCCTCTGCTATTTAACGGTTTCAAGTAAATTATTCTGATAAAAAAAATATTCTTTATGGAACAAAATTATTCAAAAAACTAAATTATCAAATTATCTATGGAAAAAATAACGTTGTTGTAAAAGAGTTTCCATTTTTTTGTTTCACCCTGTATATTAACAACAGAGTAGTTTTATGCTGTATGAACAATTTATAACTCCCTCTCTAAAAATGAGGTAGTTTAGTAGTAAGGAATTTTAAAACAGGAATCCTTAGCAAACAACACCTCATCTTGAAGGTATTAACAAAAGAAGGAGAATGCATGAACCAAGGGTCGCTAATGTTACTCTATCAAGTTTGATGGCTGATTTAATTTGGATTTGTTTCCAAATTAAACCCCCTAATTTGCTTTACATTTAATGTTATTTTAAATGAAATGAAAAAAGCCTTTATTAAAGGGGCGAAGTTAGGACTGTAAAGTCCTTTCTAACACTTAACCCCAAAGGCAGATAAGGCATTCATTCACCAGCTATTATTGGAAGGAGTGCTTTTAATACTAAATGCTATGTTACTCATAGTTGTTGATTTATTATTAATACTTTTAAAATGAAGTGTCACTTGCTAGGGGGTCCTGTTTAACAATTTTTATATACCTCCAAACTATCCCATTTTCAGAGGGGGTGGGTCAAAATTTTTCATACATAAAAAACTCCTCAGTTGGTCAAATAAACAATCCCTGAAGTTAATCACTTCATCTACATTCATAAAAAAGTTAACGGGGGAGGGGGGACTGTAAAGAGACCCTGTATATAACTAGATGCATAGATTTCCAGCTGGCTTTATGAATTGAAAATGCAATAAATAAATGATCTTTTTCATTATTTATCTCATAAATACCCACCCACCAATATTTATGAAACATTCATAACTTACATAAGATAAGGATATCACAATTCAACAAATTTTTACTTTGATACAATTTATTTAACCATTTATTGTTTTGTAATTTTTAGACAAAGTTCCTTAATTTGGAAATTTAGAATAAACTTATTTTGTAGAGTTTGTGCTTAAGTATGATTAAATGGTTTCTTGGCAGAACCAATTCAAATTTTGTAATACATTGAATGAAATTATGTTATTAATATTAAATATAATATCTTCAATTAAAAAAATTTAGATATAATGATATTTAAATTGGCTTTATTTTAAAAGCCTGTTAAAATTTCAATTTTAAAATCACCACAAAAAGATAAATAAAACAACAAACACAATCAAAAGTCTAGCTAATAAAAGCATAGTTTCATTGTTAAGAATGAAAAAATGTATTATAAAATTGTGGTAACAAATTACAATCAAAGTAAGTATTTGAGACTAACTAAATTTAACTCAGAAATAATTCATAATAATGTATATAATAAGACTTAATAAGTATTACATGGAAGAAGAAATTAATTTCACCTACCATCACTGTCTCTAAACCACTGTACAGTTAAGAATTACGAAAGAGAGCTCTAGTGATTTTTTTTTTACTTCACTTTAAAGTTGACATGGACCTACAGACCTGTGTGTGAACTTTACTCAATGAGTGAAGTACCAACTGTTGGCTCAGTTGGGGATTCGAACCTCGGAAATTACACTCTGTAGTGCCTTAGCCACTAATTCACCACATCAGCAGGCGTTTTGTATCCCTTAAAATTTGTAAAAAAAACACATTATTGAAATTTTATACAATATTACACTAAAAATACTGTAATTAATCATACTGTGATATAAATTTTAAATAAGTTACTTTACACGCAACATGTTAGCACAGTAATCGATTTCATACATACAAAAATATGGCTGCCATATGAATATTTTAAAAAATGCTCTAGTAATGATGTTTAGTATGATTCTCCTATAAAGATAAGCTATTATGCAGCAATGTACTAAATATTTTCTTACAAGGGATAGGCTATCTGGTCAACCCGAGGCAGAGAAGATCCGATGCCGATCTGATAAATTTCACTATGCTTCCACATTAGACAACAGTCCGCAACGGATATCAGTAACGGTTCTGTATTATGTTGTTTTATATCCATGGCCGAATTTAACAGTTGGCTCTTTTTTATGTATTTGAGATTCAAAATACAACTAAAATCACTACTCATTCATTATTCAATAGTAACACAATGATCGTAGAGATATGGGAGGAATATGAGGGGCAAATGAGTGTAGATGAACGAGTGTAGTTATTGTTGCTAACTGATGTTGACTTTTCCTCAGAAAGAGCTATCTATTATTAGCCCAATAGCCAAGGCAACTAAGGGACCTACAGCTTTACTAGAATCTGAACAGCGTAGTATTGGTCTTTTCAGCTAACTGACAAGCCTGACACTTGGTTCTTTATCCTATACAACATCTGAACATTGACTACCACTCATACCACTCAACATAGACACCCCAGACTTCTCTAGTAATGTCCACGTCGATGGCAACCATTGAGCAGGCGTTGTGTCAGTATTAAGAGGACTGAGACGCCGATCGTCAAGATATGAGAAAATATGAGGGGAAAATGAGTGTGACAAGTGTAGTCATTGTTACTAACTAAGGTTGACTGTTCCTCAGAAGAGTTATTTACTAATTGCCCAATAGCCAGGGCAAGTAAGTGACCTACAGCTTTATGTGGAATCCGAACCACATAGTGCTGGTCTTATTTTCAGCTAACTGACAGGCCTGACACTTAGTTCTCTTCCCTACTCAACATTTGAACCTAGAATACCATCCAACATCAACCCCAGACTTCTCTAGTAGTGTCCATGTAGAGCCTATCGCCTACGATCTCCTCAATACTTTGTCCTCAAGTAGCTGGGTTACAGCATTGTCGACAAAAGAATTATTGCATATGTTGATATTTGTATATCATTATTTTCAAGAAACTGTTTTATTTGTCATAATTTTGGCGAAAAAGGTACAAGATATAACATGAACTAAATTGTGTGTGCTGATGTTTAAAAGTCGAAAATCCAGTGCACTGGACAGACTGTTTTGTCATGACGATATCGGAACGACAATGATAGGAGCCTTGCAGCCCGCTGACATCGACTTGATCGGACACGTAGTGTAGTATGAAAACGTTCTGTAACATTACATTAAACTGTTAATCTATGTTTCATATCGGCAATGTGTCAATGCCGATATGAAATGGCCCAACAACAGTGAAAATGGCAATATTAGTTTTAACATACACTGTATTCATTAGTGTAGTTTTACCAAAAATTTAATTGGTTTTGATTTTCTTAGTGTAGGTTTACTGCTGAGCTATCCTAGCCCAGTCCTTGAAATTAGCTTGTTGAATTAAAATCCTAACATATGCTACTTATTAATTTTCCTTTTTTCTTGTTTCTTGGCTGCATTTTTCTTCATTATCTGAAGTCTTTTATCAGCCATTATATTGATTTTAGGCACTGGGATTGTGGTTGGTTTGCTGCTTATATGGCTGCTGGCGCTGTGTTTACTACTGGAAGAGCTTGGTGATGATTTATTACTGGAACTGCTGAACACTGAAACAAATTCATAACAATTAACTTTTCTGAAGTGAAAATTACAGTCTGACACATCAAGAATGAACATGGAAAAATACACTAGAATGTTTATGAGGTTGAACCTGTTTGGTTTTAGTATAAACAAATGGTTTATTGTTTACACTTATGTTTTTAATTTGACACACTAATGTTTACATTACATTTTAATTTTAATTAACTGCAATAAGTGCTATTGTATTGATTCTTGTTTTTATTTATTATAAACTATTTTACATACAGTACCTCAGTTACACGTTATCCCTTGTGTAGCATTCTGACAACCATGTGTATTATAATCTTATCTATAAACAAACAGGTTCACACTCTCAGGCAATCCTCCAGATTTCTCTATGTTTAATTTTTACACGTTCACTCTATACTTTATTACTTTTATTTTACCCTTTCATTCAAATAACTCTTATACACTTGAGAAGTAGGCAAACTAATTTTTAAACGTTTGTTATTTCTTATGAACAATTTTTAAATTAATAAATCGGGAATATCGTTATGAAACAAATATTTTAAAACAGCTTATACAACAGTAAATTTTGTTTTACAACATTTTAATCAATTTGTTATCTATGAATTTCTAATGACTATTCATACTGTTTAGTAACAAAGACACCATAATGAAAAACAACTTTAAGACCATTGGGGTGGAGGTTACGATCTGTGTATTACTTTCACCATTCAACTAATATGCTCGTGTACAAAGCTATATATTCTGATTACTTATAAAATAGCGATTATATTTTATTCACTATAAGTGCAAATAAATAAGAATCGAAAAATTCATACCTCTGGAAAACTTTGTGTTGTAAAACTATACTAAATCTATAAAAATATCTACGAATTAGACTAAACATATTCAATAGGAATTATTAAAATGGATCCTACTTACAAAAAGAACTAGCATGTAGCTCTTGACACTCAGCCAAAATTCACAAATTTGACGTTCAACACAGCATATTCAGCAAAAGCCACGGCATTCATTAGAGGGCAAGTGTAGTATGGTATGGTGGGGAAGTGAGGAGGGGGGCAAAGGCTGGCTAGTGAAGCCACAAACATCAGGATTAACAGCCGATAAATCAACATATCGGCATTAGTGCAAGGTAGAAAAATATTCAGTAATTGGTTGGCAAGCTAATCAGCACACAAAAAATCAGTTCTTATTATTGACTTTCTTACTTAACAAACCTAAAAATGAGCCCTTTTTAGTGACTCATATCAATCAGAGGGTTAAGAAAGAGAAATCATAAAATAGTCTCATAAATCAAGAACCATTAGTTTAGTATATGTTTAGTCTAATGAATCTATATGCATCAACACTGGCTTTTAGTACCACTTTTACACGTTCACTGCTGATCAAAAATATTATGTCTTTGTAACATTTTCTGAAACTATTTGCATCATTTATGAATACTATTTAATAAATAATCACAACGTAAAACTAAAAACGAATATACCTCAATAGTAACATAACCTCCAAACACAAATGTTTAGTATGCAAAACACACAACAATAAACCAGTAATTGTCGGTAATCAGCTGTTTTAGTCCACGACGCACAAGTACGACATCTGCATACAGCACAAGGTCAACTTGATAAACAATCGTGTTTTCCACAGTGAATGTGTTAAGCATATATTTAATCTCAAGAATCTATATACATACAAGACCAATAATCTTTAGTTTATGGCCACTTTGTGTATATGGTTAATTGAATTACACAGTATAAAGTAGTCTTACAAAACTACACATAATTCAGTAGATACTTTTTAAAGTACAACTTTTAAATGCGTCTATTGGTTTGTCGATTATTCTGTAGGTCGTACAAGTTTTTAGATAACTGGAGACTGAAAGTCTATGAATTTTGAATGTGTCAAATGAGTGTTATGCCATCTGCCCCAAAATTATTACTTATAAAGATCATAAGAACAAATAGCAGGGCTGACTGTTGGAAAATTTGTATTTAGGGTAGTAGTTATATTTTTCATTAAGAATTCACAGTGGTCTTAAATCTCTTATAATGCACAAGCAGAATTGTTTAACACTGTATTATTAAATCTAATTGAGAATTTTCTTCCCATACTCTAAAGTTCAGGATCTTCTTCCCATACTCTGAAGTCACTTCATCCACTTATAGTCTGAACACTTACATGGTAAATAAAAATTATAATATTATATTGTTTTTCTGTAGCTTTGTAAAAACAATCACTACAGAATGAGAAAGTATACATAGCCTTATGAAAGTATATGCAAAATCTTCAAACAATCTGACTGCATTTCATAAAGCTAAGCGTTAAAAACTAATGCCTGATTGGAAACATGACAAAAGATTCCTCAATCTTACTCAATTACAAATGAGAAACCCTAAGGTTGGATTATGGATGTATATATATGACAATAATGGAAATATTATGAAGTTTAAATAGGACAGCAGACTGAAACCCAAAGATAAAATTTACCATTAAAAGTTTTGTTGCTAGGAGCAGAGTTCTTTGAACTAATCTTCCCTGGTTTGGAGGAGTGACTCGAACTACTCGGAGATCCTTTAGAACTGCTGGATGTACCCTGTAATTATACAAAATAGTTAAAATTTAGAGAATGATGGTTTTAGAAGTACACAAAGCAGTAGATCAATATGATTGTACACATATTACTACAAGTAAAATATCTACAAAAAGATTTTGCATTGACTATAGAGACAAGAAGAGGTCCATTCATGTGGGTCTTGTGAAGCCGGTTTTCATGTACGGTGAAATTAGTTCTTGTTAGATTTTGACAGGTAGCACCAGCGGTCTCTGAATGTTGTCTACAAATTAAAACAAAGATATTGAACTGTGGGGTTCCCAAATCTTTTTGTACAACACTCTTCCCTGTTGAAATGAAATTCTCCCATGCTGCCATCATAGGCGTATATAAGAAAATGTGTCTGGGGATGATGAGCATATCAGGAAGGGAGCTTGTGGTTACAAATAACAGAGTGATGTTTGTTACCTTACGTTCTGGGGCCCTTCCTTGAAAAATTTGAAGCAATTTGATTGCTTTTTTGAATTTTAAAAAAAACCTTCATAAATTTTGAGATAAACCCATTAATGTCATCCTAAAACTCGATGGTAGAAACAAGTTTCACCTAAAAATACAATTGTTTAAAAACAATGAAAAAATAATGATCATTGTTTTAGTTTTACATAGGTAGCCTTTTCACAATTCTAAAAGGAAATTTGGTAAACAAACTACAGTAGAGCCTCACTTATCCATCATGAACGGGCTATAATCACGTTGGCTAAGTAAAAATGTCGGATGGTAGGAAATAGTTCTGTTTCTGTGTTTAATGGTCTATGGCCTGTGGTCAATATACCGAAAGAACCATCAGTGTTTACAGTGGACGTAAAGTTGTATTGACCCGCCTGCCCCCCATATACACCTACCTACAGTGCAACTGACTCAGCAGCCCACCCATACACCTATAGTGCTATTAAAAACTTGTACTACGTTTTACAAAGAAACAGCTATGTACATAATACGTAGTTTCAAGTTGTACTATGTGCAAGGTGAATATAATACAATTTTTTTTAATGAGTACGTCCGTTAAAACGAAAGGTCGGATAACAAGGCTTTACTGTATTGAGAATGAATCAAATTTCCTGGATGCTTGTAAACTTGTTCAAAACAGCATTTCCTTAAGTATGATCCTGCCTTCCTTAAACAATAAATTTAATGGGCACGTGATAAAAACAAGTATTACATTGAAAAAAACATAATTATTTTTACTATCACTAGATACTTAACATTGCAAGTTTTAATGTATGGTAAAAAAGTACTAGTAAGAGAAATAGTAAGTGATATAGATAAACTTGCATTTTCTCAATTAGTATGCCTGTTCTTGGTTGTAAGTAGCGCTGTTTAGCGTTGACAAATGATTACATTATGCATAACTAAATTAAAAAGTAACAAAAATTTCAATCTAAGAAACATGGTTTCTAGTTTGGATGGCTGTAGGCGCTATTTAGCTTCATTGTTCAACCATAGGGATGTGCTGGTTTAATATGAAGTGTCTTTAAACATTTCAACGTAATAACATAAAACAACTTATTTTCAGTTTTGTTATTTCATACTAATTTGGTTGAGATTTAAGATGATGTCTATTGAAAACGTTTGAAATAAATTAAAATGTTATTTCCTATTCCTAAACCTAATAATTTATTTATTAAAAGTCAAGAATTGTATAAATTCTGATATAAAATTATATAAATTATCAATTAACCCTAATGGTGTCGGTTGTTGATAATATCGATGATCTCTGACCTTGCCTGCTAAGACACCAAAATGTTTTAAAGTTAAAGGTATCAGGTTTCCAAATGGATATCAGGTTAAAGGTATTGTTCTTTTGATTTCTAATATACCACGAGATGTTAGAAACTACTAAGTTTATGGGCTCCACTGCCCCGAAAACCAAAATTCATTGTGATACAGTCCAATGTCCCAAGCTTCTTCACAAGACTACAGGCCAAGATCCACAAATGGGCTATACAGTGTCTTGGCGAAACCGTAGGCCAAACTCCCCCATAAGGCTGCAGGCCGAGATCCACAATAGGGCCTATAGCAAAGTGTCCTGGCGAGGCTGCAGGCTGAGCTGCAAAAAGGGGCTAAAGACAAAGCTCCCAGGTGAGGCTGCAGGCAGAGCTTCCCTAATGAGTGTAGTGGTTGACCAGGTTGGCACGCGAAGCTACCATAGATATATTAAAACATTACTGTTTATATGCTAATCCTGTAGCAAGGACTAAACTGTAAACAGCTGGTTCATAATATAATTAAGAATAACTTGGCTCTCAGATTTTTAATTTAACAATACTAGTATATTCATTAGGAGAGATAGGTGGATTCATAATTTACTTGAGGTGGTGCAATCAACACCACAGTAAATATTTGTTTACTACTACTGTGGTGTTAGTGGACATGTTTTCTAAGGTAAATTTACTGATTTCCTATCTATCCTAATGAATATACACTAAATCCTGGCCTAGTGCTCTCTAACCTAACCTATAATTTCACAATATAAAAGTAGCTTATCTGCCAGAGTACTTTATCTATATTTATAAAAGAGGATGTTTGTGTATATATATATATGTTTGAAGTTTATGCGCTGCCAAACCATCCAACCGATCGCCATGAAACTTTAAGATGCTATCCTGTATATTCCCGAGATGGTTTCTGTGAAGTTTGATGCAGATCCGTTCACAGGGTCCCGCCCCACGGGCTCCTAAAGATCCCATGTTATTCAAATGGAGAATCTGAATTGTTTACAAAAAACATATGACTGTGTGGTTTAATGTAGTTTCACATGCCATAAGCAGATTGAAGTTCTCATAACAACAGTACTGTATATGTTTTGATTTATTGTAGTTCTACATTTCACCTTGAGAGTGTAGCACACACTACTTTTACTTGATCAGGTGATCTGTATTTGGTGTTAACCTTTTTTCCTCGGTAATTAAAACATGTGGTGAAACGTGAAAATAAAAAATAAATAATTATTTGTTTTGCAGTTTACTTTTTATGACATGCCTCCTAAAAAATCTAATATTGTTAGAAGAAGCAAAAATGCTCGAATTCTTTCAGCTATTAGAGCTGCTGATATAACATCATCTGTTCTATATTGGATATAAATTTGATACAGTGTAAACTGATAGTTTGCTGCACATTTCGATTATATAATCAATATTTGTTCTGTGATTATGACCGGCGAAGCGGGCGGGTACAGCTAGTTTATTTTTATATATTTAAAATTATATTTATGTAAATATTTGTTATTTTTCAACTTCGTTCTATATTTCTCATTTTTTGCTTGAACAAATTATATGCAACATGAAATATTTACTGTAAATTAAGTATTATTTTACAAATTTTAACATAAACCCTTAAAATAATTAATTACAAAAACAATAAGCCTGACACCAAAGAACAAATATACAAAAACCTGTAGGGCTGATAAAGGCAAGTCTGGTTGCTATAACTGGTAGCAAAACATATATATTTACTTTTGGGCTGTCAGAGAACTGTATGTGAAATATATCACTGTGAAGTTAAGACGCAGTTTATGAAATCTCATTGTCGTTCTCAGTAAGTATCTTGATATTGTTACATATGTCTGCACTAAGCCAATCAGGTCTGTATTTCCCTGATACAAAAGCATATAATTTAATACAAACAGTAAGGAATAATTTCAAAATAAATATGCCTACCACTTTATTTATATTCTTGGTGCAGTTAGAACAATACCAGACAAACCGTGGGTCATTGACATCTTGTGTAATCGGTGGGTTGTGACACTCTTGATGGTATAAAGAGTGACACTCAAGACATTCCACAAGGTTGTTGCCCGCACCTACTGCCATTTCACTGGAATAATTACAATGATTCAGTTTTGAAGAATGACAGTTCTTAAAATAATAATATATAAAGCTTAACTTTACTTGATAAGATTGGGTATTGTAATAAGCAGGCCATACACAAAAAAAATCTGCTTTTACAGTTTTTTATTTTGTAGGAAACTAAATATACTGTATTTTATAATAAATAGCCTTAGAAGATTATAACATTTGATTAACCAATACGGGTTATGAGGGTGGGTAGAAAGCTGGCTATCACTGTCCTACATAAATGGGTGTGTTGAAATATTGCCAATGTTGTTCATATTGAATAGGAAGGAAATACAAGAATGTCCAATAATTTTTACAATAACTTGCAGAATTTCTAATAAATATAGTATAAAAAAGTAATAAAAGTATTTTAAAAAAGTATAAAAATTTGTTTTTAAATACTAAACTATAAAACTTAAGACTGATATAGTTTACCTTAAGACTGATAGTATTACCTCTAAGTTACTAAGTCTTCATTACGCTGTGAACAATGCTATTTACATTATGTTATCTTAATAATTAGTTTGCATATTTGATCGAATATGTTGTCGTTTGTGTACTCCATTTACACATGGAACCAGGTTCTGATATTTTCTTCATGTTTAGCGTGACAATACCATAATCGCTTGAAAATTGAGGTTTTTATTTTGCCTGAACTTCAAATATATATCTCTTCTTCCTCACTGCGAATTTTCTTCTTCAACTTTTCCTAGTTGTTGAAAATATATTTCCAACAAAAAAATGTAGGCTTAGCTCTCATTAATTTTTCTTACTACCGGTGGTTTGACATGTTTCTTTTTTAAATGTTGAAAACTAACTCATTAGTTCTAAATAGGGTCCAACATTTACCTATGGATATTTTCAGCTACAAGCATATAAGCATATGTTCTTGAAACCCATTTTATAATCTATCAAATAAACGAACAAAAATTTAAGAAGACCTGAATTATCGTTATTAAAATATGGCCATATCCATGAAGGCCTGCAAAAACCTTAAAAATAACCAGGTATTTCTTGCTTATCCTTTGTATTACAGGCCGGTCACGAGAGTTAATCTTTATGAAAGCATAAATAATTTGGTATAAAAATAAAGGTCTATTTAAATAAAGTAAAATACCGTCTGACTTTAAAAAGTTGCCTCTAACTTGAGTAGTGGGTGTTGAAAGTTATGAAATCCTTTAACTGGGCAATAAACATTAAACAAAAGTGTTGATCCGATTTTTAAAATTTTATAAAACCATTATGTTGCTATTTAACACAGAAGATAACTACAAAATTTACTACTAGAATTTTTTGAATAAATAACTATATTGTATGATTTACTTTTTACAGTATCATCCTTATAATATAATGAATGAAAAGTAAAACTTCATTCAGATCAATGTTATTGGGAGCACTTCTCAAAGTAGTTTATTTCTCAATATAATAACTATATCATTATAACAATAGCATGCATTATTATAGACATTATAAATAGTATGGAAAATCTTCAATTAAATTTTTTAATAAATTACCAATACATACAGTGTGGAAGAAAAGTACCGGAACACCTTCATAGTTTCTGAGCGACTACAGATAAAGGAATAAAACTTGTTACATCATTACTACACCTACTGATCTACTTTTTGAAGTAACTGCGATTTTTCTGTCATATCAGGGGGGGCGGCTTGCAAGGAATCAGAACAAAATTTTAAAAAGGAGAATAGGTCGAGAAGTACATCAAATTAAAGGTCTTTAGTAGTAGAACATAAACCCACAAATCCGAACTTAAAAGATTCGTCCTTTGAAAAATAACGCTGTTTTAAAAAGTTACAATGAATGTCCTGTTCTAGACGGTTTAATATTCTTTTCTTAGCTTAAGTTGGGAAAGCCTATGCTATATTTAATATTTTTGACAAATTCCTTGTGGCATGTAGACCATCATCCATTGGAAGTGAAGAGTCACCAACTGTCCTGAAAAAAAAAAAAAAAAAAACTATTTCTTTTGTCCAGTAAGCATTTACAAAGTTTATCTTTCCCTACTTAAGCTAAGAAAAGAGTATTAAACTGTTAAGAACAGGACTTTCATTGTAACTTTTTCAAACATTAAACCAGCGTAATTGTTTAAAGAGCTAACCTTTTGAGTTTGGATTTGTAGTTTTATATTCTAATACTAAAGACCTTTAATTTGATGTACTACTTGACCTATGTTCTCATTTAAGATTTTCTTCTGACTCCTTGCGAGACGTCCCCTGATGACAGAAAAATGGTAGTTACTTCAAAAGTAGATTAATACAGTAATAATGTACCCAGTTTCGTTGCTTTATTTGTAATCATTCAGAAATTATAAAACTGTTCCATGACTTTTCTCCTACACTGTATAAGAAATCTGAAACAAGATACTTTATTTATATTTATTGTTCTCTTATTATCTAAAACAAGCAACGTCCTTGGACAACATTTTTTGGCTCCAAGGATTTTAAATATTTTTTGGGAGTTTCCTACCACGAGAAACCGAGTGGCATCAGTTTCAACCCTGGCGAAATTCTGATTTCTGCCCCAGAGGCTCTTAGACGTCTAGTGTTATCAACTTCTAGTAGAAAAAAGCAATATGCAAGTATGGTCATACTGCTTAAGAATCCTGGTGAGGCCGGAAGCCGATCTTACTCACGAGGCGACATGCCGAGCTCCACAAATGGGACTGTAGCAGAGTGCCTTGGTGAGGCCGTAGGCCGAGTTCCACAAAGAGGCCTGTTGCAGAGCGTCTTGGCGATGCTATAGATTTAGCTCCTCCACGAGGCAAGCTGAGTTCCACAAGGGGGCTAAAGTTAAATACGGAAGATTTCCAAAATGAAATGGTATTAATAACCTACAAGTGAGACCAACAACAAATGTTCCTTAGGATCCTCTAGGAGATATGGACCAGTTAGCAAAATTCAACTGAGCGAATCTCAATCTCCCGGTACTTATATGTTAATTTAATATTTTATGTATTGCATGTCTAATACTTATTTTAAGTGGAAACAATAAAGATTATTATTATATTATAAGTTTTGTTGATAGGAATAGGGACTTTGAGCTTAATACATTTTATCTGTTAAAATGTTTATTAATAATTCAGAGAAATTCTGAGCTATGGTAATCGTTGTCCATAGATAACTTCTGAATGTCATGCTTAATAAAAGCAGCTATTTCTTGACTAAAATCTTTTATTGTACTAACTTGACCAACCCCATTTTTTATTGGATCACACAGATTCTAACCTTATTACTAGGTATGGACTACCAATCAATTATCTGATGTCCCTTTCAATCACTCAACCAATAAACGAAAAAAACAGCTGTTCAAAGGAACAGGAACAAATACCATATATATTAAAAAATTAACAACAAAATTATCTTCCCTTTTTCCAATAATCTCCCTATTTTTCTATAAACAGTTAAAAGAAGTATTAAAAGAGCAATGTAAATTTATTTTCCGAATTACTTTAAAAAATAATCACCTTTATTACCAGATTGTATTTTTATTGTGAGAATTATCATATTTAAATCATTAATGGTGTGACTCACCGACAGACAACACAAGACAAATCATCATCGAGAATCTCAAGGGCAACTCCGTCATCACTGTCTGAATCGGAAGTCTGTGAATCTTCAATAGGTCCTGAATACAAAGGCGAAGAAGTACCACCACTGTCATCAAGTTTTATTCTTTTTCCTCTTGTTACATCATCAGTCTAAAAAATAATTAGCATTTACCAAGCTTATTTTATTTTAAAATTATCTAACAGAACTTTCTAATAACTAGTTTCAGTTTTTGTAACAACTGCTACTCATTAAGAGTTGCAAATCAACATATAGAATTATAATGAACTTAGCTTAACAGTATATATAGCAGTAACAGATCAATCAATATGTTGTGTTAATTTATACTCTTTAATTAATTCAAGTAATTTATAGTACTGACTGATCTGAAAAAAAAAAAAAAAAAAATTTAATGTTTTAGATCCTTGACTCAGAGATAAATTTATCATTTTACAGAAATCCTGTGAAATGTAGATTACCTTAATCTGTAACTGATAACGTAATAACACAAAGTATATTAAATTCCTATATTTTAGTATGCTAAACGAAGGCCCCCTAGAGTTCCGGACCGCGCTGATTGTGTTGTGACGTCACAGCTTGGGGCGGATCGGAGCGCTCTATACCCGTACAACCTGCATTGGATGCTCGCACACACACACCTATAGTAATTAGAATCTCAGAAAAATTACCTGCGATAGCTTATAGGAAGTTTAAACAATTTTACCGTGAGCCTGTTTAATGTAAATGAACAATAAATCAATATTGTATGAATATTTATTTGGGATAAAAAACACATGTAAAATGATTTACTTTATAATGAAATATGCCTACAAAACTTCTGATTATTAACTGAAGTAAAATCAACTTACTGATTTAACTTATCAAGCTTTCTTTTTTTACATTTACCTCGTTCTTTCTCTACAAGTTTCTCCTTTAATACCTTACTATAGTTATTCAATAGAACATTACAAAAGATTGTTATACATTTTTTTTACATAAATTACAGAGCTAGAAGAGCAGTTATAACAAGAAAAATAAAAGAATTGCTAAGATAATCTAACATTAAATTAAATAACACTTTTCTTTGTTGTTTTAACCCAAGAAAATTATTTTCATATCTATCACTCACTAATGATCAATTTAAAGAGTTTAAGGCAATTAGATAAAATATTTACAACTAAACTAGAGGGGTATTTTAAACTACCCCGGTCTATAACTTGTAAATAGGAACTATATACATTAGTACAAAATACTATTATCTTATTATCTAAAAAATACTCTTTACATTTTTACATGTATTATTTTGTAACATTTAAAAACAAACATATCCTCCTATATATGTAAGAGCCACTATATCATTTTCTGAGATAATAACATCGTTTAAACCCTCAAACATCTTTAAAAGCAACATCATTAAAATCAAAATTGTCTGTTTCTTCAACACGATCTTGTTCAGTAAAGAACAAATCTTTTATTTCAAAAACTTCATTAGAAGCGGATACAAATTTAACTAAACTAACAGTCTTAAGTTTTTTTTCCGATTCAAGTATTTGCACAACAGAAACGTTATAACATCCCCTATACATTTGTCTATATTGACCAAACCTTGCTTCTAAGCTGTCTGTTTGAAACTTTCCTAACAGCACATACTTAAATTTAAGATTATTTAACAAATATTTACATTTAAGTATTAGAGTATTTACAGTTTGAGTCAAGGCTAAATGAATATTAAGAGTCAGTTTTCCGTTTCTTTTTTGTTGGTCATTGAAATCAGGAAAAACAAAAGATTGATCAACACAAATTTTTTGTTTCGTACCACGAGGATTACAAAAACTACTTTTAAGCATTCCTCCACAAAGTTTTGTGAACGCAGCTCTGTTGACTCTATTGTTGTCAGACATTATAGTACCCCACATCAGTTAACATATTTAATACTTGCAAAATTAAATTATGTAAGTAATCACAAGTTAGATCTCTGCAAGGAAATAATCCCACATCTTTATTGTGTGGAAGGAGTGAGGAGACCATAAATGCTTGAATGGTCGTGGTTAGACCTACAGATTCATTATTTAGATTATGAGCAATTCCCTCCAACTTGCCCCCTTTATAACTGATTTCTGGTTTTACATAAATTTCATCCATTAGTAAATTACAGATATTTTAATTTCCTTTCAAACAAGATAACTTTTTTTTTAAATATCTCACATGAGTCGAATCTACCACGAACAAAAGCTACCAATGCCTACGTTCATGATAAATGATTGTAAATACAGAGGATGAGGCATATTACAATCTTAGCTTCCCTTATATGTTTGTATGCTGCAGGAAAACAAAAATATAGTGGCAAACCCTACAAGGGAGGTTGTACAATAAGATTCCTTATTTAAAATTGCTAATTTAAGTTGTTATTTTAAAAAACTTAATTTTTGACCTATAAGTAGAAATCTCCTTTTTCCACAGAAATTACATCCTATAGATTGTTTATACATTCTATTTTCTTTTCTTTATGTATTTCTTTAATTTCGTTAGGCAACCTAACTATTATTTCTTTTAGTTTGGACCACTTATTAATTTTTAAATAGTTTGAAAAAGTTCATGTTTCATTACAACAACATCCGACATCAGTATGCAATAATATAGGACATAAAAGATAACCTTACCTCTCAACAAGTTCTCATCCATATGGATTTCTCAGAGAACTACGCTTGTAAATAAGGAAGAGAAATTCAATCTACTCATTTCGGGGATTCAAAACCTCAGATATCTTTGCGCACTGTAGTTATCTATTACTTATGTAACAATTCTATAAACCATGAAGTCTAAGTGTTTTTGTGCAGTTACAGACAATGATCAATCTGCCATTTGTGCACACTTAAAACCCATAGCAAAATATGTTAAACCAACTTAACCTAACCCTTAATGAAGTTCAATTTTTGAGCGACAGCATAACAACACAGTATAGAAACAAAAAGATGTTCTTTTTTAATAAAAACATAGCTTTCCAAAATGTTTCAAGGTCACACAATCCACTGGCATTACTCTAAAGCTGGGCATAGTAAAGGAGCACCAGATGGAATCGGAGATTGACTGAAAAGAGGAATGCTGATGCTATTGTGGGGTTTTGCTAAAACTGATGTATCTAGTTTTGCATAATTTTTGTATGAACTTCAGAAATCATGCCTAGGAATAACCATTATTCCTATTGAAGAAGAACATATTGTACATTTTGATGACATTCCAGAAATTAACACTTTTGTGGGAACTTTGAAAGTACATCACGTAATTTGGTCACAACAAAAAAATGGAAGCAAGATCTCTGAGCTGTATAAAATGTATTGGATTAGTCTGCCCTCACTATGGTCTTCGTGAAATTCATCTACTACAAGAAAGTATCCTTTATCATCAAATTTTCTCTATACAATGTTAATCTAATTAGTTCATTATACATTTTAAAATATTATTGTTATGTACATTGAATATGCAATACAGCCTTTATTACATAAAACCATTCTTAAATAATTTAAATTTTAATCCATTTAGAATCAAATTATTTTCTTTAATACATTTTCAGTTCAGAAGAAACCCCAGACGATACCTTACTCTGAGGTATATAGTACCGTAGTGAAGACGAAGGCGGTAGGTGACACATCTCAACTTAGCGGTCACATTGCCAATGATAAACTAAATATAAATGATTACGTTCTCGTTCCCTTTGTGGGTAAAAAACGTATTAAACATTTCATAGAACTCATCATGGCAAATGATTTTGTTGGGGAATACTCTGTTAAGTTTTTTAGAAAAAATCTGATAATAAATCTGTATTCCCAATGATTGAAGACATTTCTGTTGTTGATGAAAGTGATATTGTTTGTGTACTGAAACAGCCTGTATTAGATAATAAAATCCATTACTTTTTTACTTAACCCTTTGAGTGCCAGATATTTTTACATGTTGAACCTCAAGAGTTGCCAGAAGTTTCTGCATATGACTACCCAAGAGTGCAGATAAAAAATGCAGTTTTTGCAATAGTTTAGTAAAATTGCCATAGAAACGCTAAATCTTATCATAAAATAGTTATTCTTGTTTTGCTTTCTTACCAAATAAATTCTCTTTAAATTAACCCTTTGAGGACCAGAGCCATTAAAAAAAAAAAAAAAAAGTTGTCAAAAAATTTTTTTTTTGCAAACAGTCAGTTTTGTATGCGAAAAAGACCGCAAGAAATCTGCGTTTTTGCAAAGGTTTGTAAAATTTTTTGTATTTTTGTCAATTTTTAAGATATTTTAATAATTCTTTTACCAAAATGATTGTCATTAGTTACTCTAGCAACTAATAAGGGTATATTGCTGTTTGATTGACATAATAATATACCTACGCCGGAAAAAAAATAAAAGAACCAAAAAATAAAATAAAATTTTGACTTTGTGTGTCAACAGAAAAAAATCAATAAATATTTTTACTGTGGGAAACTATTTTATTCAATTATAAATGTTATAAAGAGCATGTGTACAAAATTTTATGTGATTTGGAATAATAATACAAATTTTATGGTAGACCGCACATAACCTTCTTCACTTGTTTACAAGCACTCACGCACTGCCCACTGCCACTGTGAGCGCTAGTGACGTGATGGAAACACGGAACAAAAAACAACCAATTAGTATTTTTTTTAGCTGTTCTTTTATCGAAAACATTATCAAGGCACTTAGTAAGAAACCAAAGACATTTAAAACAAGATACGGGATCATTCAATGTACTATAGAAAACATACTACACAAATTATTGCCCGCTGGCGATATATCGTCAGTGGCGTTTTTCGCACTGTCGGCTGCTGACGATATATCGTCAGCGCGGGGTTTTTCGCACAAAATAGTACTGACGAAATATCGTCAGTTGGTCCTCAAAGGGTTAAGCTGAAAAATTATATGAATTTATTATTTATTTTTTAATAATTTTTATTTTTATTTTTTATTTTTTTTATTTTTTATGACTTTGAACCCATAAATCATGTGATAATATTGATGGAAATGTAACTTGGTCTATATTTTCTGAAAGTAAATTTAGTTTTCAATATCGCTTGAAAATTTGATCAAGTTTTAATAACTTTACGACTTACAAATTAAACATACATATTATTATAACAAAGAATGAAATAAAGAAGAAATTACTCACCAACAAATAGTTAGTTTCGAATAAAAGAGAGTTTTTCCCACTTAAGTTTTAATCATACAGTTTCACACACACTTATTTATATCAGAAAATTTTCAAATAAAATTCTATTTACAAGTTTATATACAAATTAGGTTTATAAACCTAATTTGAAGTCCCGATTCTTTTGCAAAATCCAACAAAGTATTTTCACTGACTGGTGAAGCACTTCTCTTTTGAGCCATTTCTATAAATAAAAACTAAAACTAAATATACTAAACCAAATATAAATTCACTTATTTCAAAACAGTACTACAAAACATATGACAACGAAACGCAAACAAAACAAAACAAAGCACTTCAATTATGATCTAGTAGTAGCACGGTAGCAACAGCTGACACCACAGCCTTTTGAATAACAATCACATTCATCAATCTGTGCACTATGAAAAAGACGACGAAATAATACAAAATTATATATAATATTAAAGATTGTTTCATTTACTTTCAGGAATCATATAGACCAAGGATATATGACTAAAATCAGTGGAGTAATAAACTAATTACGATACAACAATATATCGTTGCACGGCGTTTTTTAGTAAACATCGGCAAAACGATATATCGTTCCTTGGCGTTTTTCAGCAAAGATCGGCAAAACGATATATCGTTGCAGGGCGCCGAAAGGGTTAAAAGGATTAAAGTATTTTGAAAATGTTAAGTTAATTTAAAACCTATGAAAATTTAATATAATATGTTCAGGCTTCTCAAGCTTTCAAAAAAACACTTTTATTGTAGATTTGTTTGATAGTACTGCTACTTACATATTTCATTATTTAGCTATTTAATAGATGGTTGTAATGTTCCAAAACATTAGACCTGTTTTGTTTTGGTAAAGTTTTTCAAAATGTTCTATAACTAAAAATATTTTTAATTCTTTAGTCTCAACTCTGTTAAAACAACCTCAACTCCGTTACCAACTATATTTTTAAACTCACATTTTATATGCTAAAATATATTGAATAGGACCATTAGTGAATAAGTATACGCCTATACATTTTACATAGTTTAAAAGAAAAAAAATATTTTTTTCAATTTTTATATTTTAAAATTTTGTATCCATAATATACCCTTTTCTGAAGAATGACCCATGTACAAATTGCTAATGGCACACTAAATGTGATGTGAGTTAGGTTCAATTTAGAGATCTTTGGCCACACTGCAGTATGATGTTTTTATAACTAAAACTGTAGTGTGCTGCTAAAGGCTTAAAATGCAGGTCGTTTTGGACCCTGCAAACTTGTTTTAATTGGATAGTAAAAATCTTCTTTTAGTTTTTATTTATTAAACAGTATTTAAATAAACCATGTTTTTACTATGCTTAACACAAATATTGGTTTTTAGATAACATATTAAAAAAAAAACTTTCACTGACCTAAACAAACCTCGCCTAAACTATCATAGACCTATATCTCCAACAAAACTCTGCAGACTGGCTATCGCAATTGCCTTCCAAATAACCTTCTAGCATTAGGTTTGGAAAGATGAGTAGAAAGTTATATAAATAATCATATTTTCACTTAAATTAGATTTCTCCTCTTGCTTCATTTACTGTCTTAGTAACAGGAAAAGATAACCTAACAAATGTTAACTAACTATGAGCTTGTTAAGTGGTCCAACAAAGAATTATACTCAACACATTGTTAAGTATAATTTAGGTTGCTGTTAAACCTAAAATAAAATACCCTTCCTTAGAGCTAATATTGGTTTTTATTTACTGATTGATGATACGGGACTGCATCATGCACAAGTGACTTGATATTTACACATAAATTTTCATGATGTGGTTCCGCATCATAGCATTATAACTACTTTGTAAACTTACAAACAACACAATCTAAATATTCCAAAAAATTAAAATATATAAGAACTTACAGTTATCAACTTCTTGCTTAGTCCCAATCCAGTAATATTTATCGGTTTTCTATTTCCATATTTACTTTTAATTGTCTCTTCTAAAATAATGCGTAATTGTTCAGCGGAATCTTCATCAGGTGAATGCAACAATTTCAAAGATTTGGTCAAGATTGCCATGTCAATTTCTTGAATTAAGGCCATAAGTTTTGCTTATGATAAATATTAAACTTGTTTTCTTGAATAATAATGGTTTCTTTAAAAATTAGTAATATATATACACTATTCTATGATATCTATCAAATTAATACTACACTTTTGACTAGACTTTTTTATAAATAAACACAAATTTTGATACACCTAACCAAACAAACAACTTCATGGGATCTGAAACCCTACTATTATTGTCTGCTTTGCTTCATCTACCAGATGTTGTATAACCAGCTGATCTATAGAGAGTATTGTCATAGACCTTCTATTAGAAGGTCCAATACCACAGTGGTATTCTACAAAAAGTACCAATACCACTGTACGTGAATGGGTGGGCGGCTGGGCCAATACCACTGTACGTGTATGGGTAGGCGGATGGCTCAATACTACTGTACGCGTATGAGCGGGCGGGTGGGTCAATACCACTGTACGTGAATGGGTGGGCGGGTGGGTCAATACCACTGTACGTGTATGGGTAGGCGGATGGGTCATTACGACTGTACGTGTATGGGTGGGCGGGTGGGTCATTACGACTGTACGTGTATGGGTGGGCGGGTGGGTCATTACGACTGTACGTGTATGGGTAGGCGGGTGGGTCATTACGACTGTACGTGTATGGGTGGGCGGGTGGGTCATTACGACTGTACGTGTATGGGTGGGCGGGTGGGTCATTACGACTGTACGTGTATGGGTGGGTGGGTGGGTCATTACGACTGTACGTGTATGGGAGGGCGGGTTTTGAAAAATATTTCAAAAAGTACCTTTTTTCATCTTTTGTTAAGGTTGTTATTTTGCAACAAGGGTTATTAATTTCAAATGTTCTTAACCAACTATACCTTACTTAAAATTTAATTACAACACTTTTTTCTCTCTTCAACTTTCCTCCAAAAATCAGTACTTCCAAAGTTATATAAGAGAATAGACAAAAAAAATGTATTTTTCGGTTTTTCACATTTTTGTTAATAACAAATTTTCCAAAACCTTTTGAGATGGAGCATATTTCAATTATTGTTATTTGTATTGTACTAGAGGGTTTAAAGCAAAAATTAGCGTGCCTCCTTGAATTCATGTCCACTTTGAAAACAGGTCCGCCCTGGTCTAATGCAATTGCTAGCTTTTACAAGTAAAAGTATCTCTTAAAAAAGATTATAAATAAGACAAAAATGTCTGAAAATTTTCTTTTAATGAAATTAAAAAATTACTACCTGACGTAAATATGAAGAAATATCACATGTCAAGTTTTTACTGTCAAAGCCTGATATCAAATTGTCATTTTTTCATGTATCTGGAAGAGACTCCAATAGCATGAAGCAGGGTGTATAAGTATTAAAAATGCTTTTGTGCCTAGGAAAAAATGTACATTTATATAAAAAAGGGGGGGGGGAAATGTGCTAAAAAACAGATACAAACAGATAATACAAGATGAATTAGAAAGACAAATACGATGTATAGAAGGCAGACATGAGATAATGAACCAGTATATGAATAAAAAAAGAAATGAAACATTGTGAAAGGTTATTCAGAAGAACCCTAGCTCTAGGGTACACTATCTGTGGAGGACCTATACTGGTGGCCAACAACCTGATGTGGTCCCACTCACACTGCTCTGCTACATCATAAACCTTCCTCGCTACCGCTAGGTGTACCAGCATTGATTTTACTATACACAGAAGATGGTTCCATCCAATGCTAAATTTTGAGGCACGAAATATGGGGGCGACCGTGCAGCTGTTGACAATAGAGTTAAAGAAGGTGAAATCGCCTCAAATGTTAACTATTCAGAATGCAACCTGTGAGCAGTAAAGGAAACTAATTACTCCTCTCACTCCCCATTTCTTTCTCTTGAGTCGCTTGTCCGGAAGTACTTCCTATTCTTCACCCTGGCTGCCCAATTGTCTTCTGTGGTCATGCTGATATTCCTTGTCCTTGACATTGTTCCTTGTGATATGTTGTGAGTGCAAAGGCATCACAAACTTTTAGTTGCTAGGGCAGGGATACTCACTACGTAGCCCTCGGGCCACTAGCGCCCCAGAACACTATATTTTTAAGTGCAGGTAAGTAAAACCATTTGTCTGTTATTTCCAATTAATAATTTTAAATAGTGTTGTTATATACAAGATCTTTAGTTTGCTGTGGATATATACTAGGTTTCTTTACCGATAATGTATGTATATGGGTGTATATAGAAACTGTATGTATATGTACTGTACTTGCGACCTTAGATTATTTTGAGAAAAGTAATAAGGCTCATCATTAAATCCTAGTGAGGAACCCTGATTTAGGGGTTTGTGTAAATAACAATTCATGTACATTTATATTTTGAAATTTAGACTGAAGGTAGATCTAACCATTTCGACCCCAGCAAAATTAAAACATTTGTACATTTTCATGACTTTATTACATTGTGGTTGCGAAGCGACAAATTTCAACGTTTTAATGAAAACTTCATTTAATTAATTAATTAACCGTGATATGAAATTTTCGAGCAGGACCAGCGTAAAAACTTTAAAATTAACCAAAATAATTAATAAATCAACCTAAATTTTTTTTGACCAGAAATTGACCAAAAGTTGTTGGATTCACTACAACTTTTACATTTAACATAACTGTTTAGTGTATAGTTTTGCAATTGTAAAATAAAATTGTACATTTGTAGTTTGTTCCAAGATTGGTTATTTTGCCATGAGTATATTAACAATTTAACTCACTTCGCCCCAAACCCCCTTTGAGAATAATTGTCAATGGCTTCTCAAGATGATCTTGGTTGCTACCCAAGATGTACGGTAACAAGTTGATCAAGTAAACTACCAAAGTTATTAGTGAAGGGGGGAGAACCAAGTTTATCATGGATGCTACCTAGTATAAACCCGGGTGCAACCAAAGCTAGTCATGGGGGAATATCCAATTGGATCACGGGAGACTACCCAAGTTGACACCAGGGGACTATTCATAACAATTACTGAGGTGCCTAAGTGGGATGGTTGGCTATCTTAGGTGATTAAAGGGGCCACTTAAGTTGATGAAGGGTTGCTACCCAAGCTGGACACAGGGTCCAAGTGGATCCAGAATGTGCACAATTATATCCTTAGGTACATATATTATTTAGATGTAGTGAAACAAGTAGGTTAAACTCTACCGAAGTGTGGCACTGGTGCCCATTATAGTTGATTATACAGTAGGCTATTAAATTAATCATGAGAATTACTTAAGTTGAATGTTTGAATTTCCCAAAACTACCTGATGATCTCCAGTGTCTAATGCGCATAGGCACGACAACGCCAAATTGTACTGTACCAGTGAACGATGATAATGAGAGTGAACGAGTGCCAATGATTTAAGAAAGCTATGGTATTTTTATTCTTCAACTGTCAGCTAAATGATGTGCTGAAATGCATACTTTCTACCAAATTTATGAAGATGAGTAGGCCTAAATAGCGGACAGTTTAGTTTAAAAAAACGCTGACATTTTGTAGCTGCAAACAACTTTCACCTACAAAATGTGAAAAAGGTAGTGGACAAAGGTGAAAAAGGCGGACTGTCCGTGGTAAACTAAACGTCTAACCTTATTCCACAATGGTATAAACACATGATCAAATTGGTTAGTAACCATGAACAGCTTGGGTAGCAATCATACTCAATCTGAGTAGCCACCAATCAACAACATGGGTAGCCAAGATGATACAAAAAACATAAACATGACACACAAGTTTGGCTCATTTGGTTTTAAATGAGATATGTTTAAGGCCAATTATATTAACTATAATGGCATGATTGCACTACTTTTCACCCCCCTAAACCCTGAAGTAGACTTATAGGGTTTTAAAATATCAAAATTTATTATCTAAGGACAGCGAACTGAGGCTTAATATTTATGTGATGGATTAGAGTTTAGAGAGAACCTCGGAAAGGAGGATAAGCAAGCATAGAGAACCACGATGTAGCGGAGCAAAGGCTGTCGGTTAGTAAGATATAAAAAAGGAAAGTAAATAAAATAGTAAATCATCAGCGTAACTAAATAGCCACAGTGTCAGTCACCGTTCACGTTGACAGACAAGACAAGGTAGGGTTGCCATACATTTTCACAGTAAAATACGGACACTGGATATACTTGGGGGTGGGGGTTATTTGTAGTGCATTTTATAAATTTTATTATATGCGATTCAGGTTGTCAATTGGGGGAAATTATTAACGACTTAGTTACATATGCTCCTAATATTACAACTATATTTTAATTTAAAGTTACAGAATAATACAATATTATTAGGCAATTATTTTTTTCTTTTATAATGTCATTAATTACGTTTAAGTTAACTTGGCAGAATTCAATAAACTGTCATGATTGTTCAGGTATATCTTGTGATAGTTGTACCATAGACCTTATATTATACAGTATAATAGAAGGACTATGCTAGTATACTGGCTGAAGGCTGAAACCAGTCAAATTTTTCTGAAGATATTATTTTTAAAGTAATACCTGATATCATTGTTAACTTTGATGCTCAGAACAGTTTTGCTATTCTCCACTGACAGTCTAATCGATCGGGTGTCCAAACATTTTTAATTAGAATACAACTCGTTCAACTGGTGCCGAAGGACTGAGTAGAGAAAGAGCAAACACTCTTTCATTCTATATACGAGTATAATAGGTATATGGTATTACCATAGACCTTCTATTATAACTATTATTCTATTATACTTTATTATATGGTATAATAAAAGGTCTGTGGTATTACAATACACGTGGTATGGTATTCTGTTTTTCCAACCAATTAAAACGTGTCTTGTGATATTTCGAAATAACAGTAATCTCACAACATTTTGCGAACTACTAATGTACCCTAATGTTGTACACCCATACACGTACGGTGGCATTAACCCACCCACCCACCCATACACGTACGGTGGCATTAACTCACCCGCTCATCCATACACGTACGGTGGCATTAATTAAATTTTTTGGATTTTTTTTAAAGTTGTTATTTTGCAACAAGGGTAATTAATTTCTAGTGTTCTAACCAAATATACCTCACTCAAAATTTAATTACAACACTTTTTTTTCTCTTCAACTTTCCTACAAAGTCAGCACTTCCAAAGTTATATAAGAAATTGAAAAAAATGTATTTTTCCAATGTTTTTCACATTTTTGTTGATAACAAATTTTCCACAACTTTTTGAGATGGAGGATATTTAAATTATTGTTATTTGTATTGTTCTAGAGGGTTTAAAGCAAAAATTAGCGTGCCATCTCCGGTGTCCACAAAATCGTAGATCTTGACAGCTAAGCCCTTGTCTTACCTTCTGGGCAGCAGGTTTACCTTCAACATCCATCTTTCAGCTATAACAATCAATTATATCAAAATATTAACCAAAAACAGGGTATTTATACATTTTTACCGAAAGCCCTGAGTTTTAGTAATAATACAGTACCAGCCAATCAAGCTTAGGGTTTACCTTTTTTTGTTTGGTTAAATCATTACTATTTAGTATCGAGAGACTGTAACCTGTAACTAATAATTTGATTAAAGGCAAACAAATATTTTAAATAATTGTACTGACTTCCTGGATTACAATTAGATATTAAAGTTAAATTATTAAAGTTGATCTTTAAGTACATTCTTCACAAAATTGTCTTGTGCAATATTGTATTACTTAATTTACAGTGGTGAAGAATTCTAACACTGAAATACTTATGGTCAAAGAGTAAAGGAAGCAACTATGCGACAATGTATTGTTTGGAAGATCTGCAATTAATAAAAAAAACATTTAATTCCATTTTTATTGGTATTTACGAACTGAGTAATTCTTAATTAAAACTTGTTGAAATGATTTTAAAAATCCCCTCTCTTTATTATGATAAGAATAGATTTTTTAAATGAACAACTTTATAATTAATATTTACTGGTGTTATTGATATACCAATCATTCATTATCTTGATTACTTTATGGATACAATACCATAAAACTGGTACTTACATATAGTGACTTCAAACATGCTATTTAAGGTAAATCAAATTTATTTCTTTTAGACTGAAATACAGCTAAACATTTTATTTTTCTAAGGTTAGACATTACAATAATGTTCAAATATCACTTGGAAGGTAATACACTTGCAAACTAGATTGTCCATTTTGGAGATACATTTTTGGAAGAATTCACTAAAGACCATTTCATGATTTGTCCAAGTTGTCTATGAAAAATTAAAAATCCTATTCTAATTTAACCTGTCCATCGGTCGCATGATTGGTAAAAATCTCTCTAAAATAGTTGTTACATTGGAAACTTTTTTAATAGTCAACCTATAATAATGACGTTCCAGCAATGCTTTGTCTAACCCTTTTCATGTGTTTTATGCGTATTCTTGTAAACAGCAGTGGTAGGGGCAGCAGGGGAAGAGGTAAACGCACCTACATGTTTGGCCAGTTTGACGTTTTCTCTACACGCAATTGTCTCAGCAGAGTAGAGAAGTTTTCTCCATATGTTATTAATTTTTTTTAATTGTTTTTTTATAAAGTTTTTAATTTTGCCTGTACGTTTAATTACATGTGTTTAGTAGCATTTTAAGTTGTAAATAAATAGTTTATATTTGTATATAGTAGTTTTATTAAAATAATTTGTTATGGCCAAAAAACAAGATGATAGTTATTGTATCTCTTTTTATGTATGTGCTTTAATTATCATCCAAATTAAAAAAAATATATGCATTTAATATTTAGAATAGCAAACATAACTTTAACATGTATGAAATAATTATAACAAAACTATTTATATTTAATAATTTTGTTAGTTTTTTTAAGAAGTAAAAGGTATCAAAAGTTACCGTATACTGTCTTAAAGTGTATCAAATTAACTAAGCAGTTAAAAAATACAATTTTTTATGATTCTGAAAAGTTAATTAGATAATGTTATAGGTGAGAAATCTTCTATACGCGCAACCAAATTTGTTCCATCCAACTACATGACTGATGACGGGTTAATGCCTGCCTTGTTTCAACGATTGCATTTGTTAAGCCATCAACAATACCATAGAATGCACAGAGAATATTTTATTTATGGCTTTATTATTTTTTAATGGATGGGATTTTAATATAAACATTAAAAGATATCAATATATTGAACTGAAAAATCCATAATTAAGATTTAGGTTTTCAGTAAATGCTCTATCACTTCACTTTACAGTAACCATGTAACAGTAGCATCAATGGAAAAAAGTACAGAATACATCTTCTACTTATATATAAAATATAAGTACAATAGACATAAGACAACATTTAATTTGTATAATAGAGAACACTTTGAGTTTCATAAGTTTTCCAAAATACTTAACGTATAGTCATATTTTAAAAAACAATTCATGAGTAAAAAACAAAATCCAACACGTTTTTATTAGAGCCAACTACTTTATTAACACTTCTTCCCATATACTAGCAAATGGATGTAGTGTAAATATGTAATTTACAACACAAAACACAATAAATATTATCTCTAAATAATATCTGTACAAAATTATATATATAAAACAACTATATTATATACATAGGAAAGATAAAATCTCAGTTGTTATCATAACTAAGAAAGTTATAAAATATCATGATTTAAGGTAAAATATTCTACAACAAAAGCTTTTATAAATGTTAGCAGCTGGGACCAATATTTGAAAAATCCATTTCTTAAGCTAGTTTTGATTTGTAGTTTATAAAATTAGTATGTACCTTTATTTTTTTTCATTGAATAAATAACATGTATACTTACAGCTTTCAAAGAGTTACAAAATTAATCCATTGTGGATTGGTTTATTTAGCGGTGCACGCTCCAGCGGGTATAAATTAATTTGCGCACCAGCAGAACAGTAACAGCGTGCTGCAATAAAACTGCAGGTAATTGCTTAGATGTAAGCCAGGTTATAGGGTGGCAGGAATGATATCAGTCATAATCTAAATATCATGCACACAGTCCGGGCGAAGAGATAACGTCTGAGACATTGAATAACTTGGCTTGGCGACAACAACAGCCTCCTCTCACAGTCCTCTGTGTCTGTTTCACTAACCTCAATGTCACTAGCCATATCAGTACACTGACGTGGACAGAAACAACATACTATATCTTAACTAAGCACAGTATTATATTACTGAACAAAACATAAACTGCTCCTTGAACTTCAACATACTACTGCAGTCTATTGGATATTAATAAAAGCTTTTATAAACTAAACCCGGTTTTAAAATTACCCAGTTGATGAATAGAGACGCTTATGCAACCTATTAGTCTATTGTAACTATTTGGAGGTAAAAGTAAAAGCATATCGCTTATGCAAGCTGAACTTGTCATTGTGCCGCTAGGCCCATCCACTGCATGTGAGCTGAGCTCGTCATTGTGCTGCTAGGCCCATCCACTGCATGTGAGCTGAGCTCGTCATTGTGCCGCTAGGCCCATCCACTGCATGTGAGCTGAGCTCGTCATTGTGCCACTAGGCCCATCCACTGCATGTGAGCTGAGCTCGTCATTGTGCCGCTAGGCCCATTCACTGCATGTGAGCTGAGCTCGTCAGTGATCCACAATAGATTAATAAGTAATAACTTTATTGAAAAAAAACTTGAATATGTCTTTATATATTAATCTAATTTAAAACTGTAACTATTTATTTATGACTATATCACCAATTCAAAGATTAATATAATCTCATTTTCTCTTACGGTGCTTGGATCCTCCCTTCCTCCGCTTTGAAGAATGGTTCTTAGAATCAGACTTCTTCTGAGTAGGTCGTACTACTGGAAGCCGAGGAGGCTGGATTCCTGGCTTTTTTTGATACATTATATGCTGCTGTACCAAATCTGCAAGTTTTCCCTGCTGTGCAAGCATTGAAAGGAATGTGCAAATAAATTCATCATAATTGTGAGTTCTTCTACAGTCATCAATTTTGTATTTTTTTCTTTTTTCATTTTCATCCCTAAGATTGCCTTCACATAGACTTATTTCTCCTTCCAAATTTTTTAATAATGCCAAAAGATCTTTGGGAGCAAAAGTATGGTGTGGGGTTTCTACCTTCTTGCCAATTTCATCTGATTTTAATTTATTTCCCATAGCCAAGGGACTGATTTTCATTCCACTCACTTTCACACCGGATGGTTTCTCCCAACCTTTAGGTAGAGCTCCTGCTTCGAGACAAACTTTTTTTACTCCGAGCGAGTCTCGCTTTGTTCTGCCAGTGGGTGAATCAATTTTATCTTCACTTCCAGCCATTGCAACTCTGATTACAACGAATTTTTTAAAATCCTTAGCATTGTTTGGACTACTCTGTCCAGAATTCCATCCCCATGCTTGAGTTGGAGAGTTGAAGGCTGAACCAACTTCTGATGATGTGTCAGTACTGGATGTGCTTGGTGCTGGTGATGTCTGAATTGTAAGTGGGGTAGAATAGTCTGGCATCTTTTCCCCACATTTTGTATTATCAGTAGTTTCAGGTTTAATTTGCTCATTTTCATCAGATGTGACGATAAGTGATATTTTTGATAAATTATGTCTGTCTAGGCTTTCACAGCTGTCTAAAAGGGATGTTTTTGAAATTTCTTCATCCTCTTCACATTTTTCATTCTTAATTTCTTTATCATCAGAAAAAGTATTTTTCCTCTGTGTCTGTTGCTTTCTTGGAATTTTATTTGGCGTAGCTAAGTCCAAAACGTCTTCAATCGATGCTAGACTGTCTAAGCCATTTTCTATTGGTTTGTTTGAATCTTTCCGTTTGTTTCCTGGTGAAACCTTTGTATCTTCTAACTTATTCTTAGGGTCTTTCACTGCAAGATCTGGATGATTTAGTTTAACAAGTTGTTGTAATGCTTCTAAAACAATCTGTCGGTTAGTTTTGAGCATATTTAGCTTATGGGTAATAGCTAAGCGCTTATCTGGAACTACTGCCATTAAATTGAAGCGAATGTCTCCAGCAGCAATACCTAAACGGTCTGCAATCACACAATGAAATTTGTCTGTCCAATCTTCATTCTCTCCCCATGGACCATGATCCATTGGAAATGGCTTAAGCCCATCCAATTCAAAGAGTCTTCCATTGATTGGTACATAACTGACAAAATGATAAGCTTCACCAGTAAATCTGTAAAAATAAAACAAGTATTACAATTTAGTTTATATACAGAATTTCTGCAGTAAAATATTTGACAAGTACTTGTAAATTCTTTTAAAACTAATTACAGAACAGCAGGTAAATGAAGAGACAAAACTTGTGCAAGAGACAGTAGGGACATAAGAACGGAGGTGTTAGTAATGTGACAAACTACAGAATTAAACAATAAAATATTTGGGTTGTTTCCAATTCAATAGATTATTTTTATTCTTAACATTTGCATATGGCAGTTCATCACTTTTCCTCCACCAATTAAAGAACAAAGCTTACGAGCTTCTATTTGTATAGAAAATAAACAATTGGTAGCAAATAACCATTACCATTTTTTAAGTTGCTTGAAAAAATATTGTCATTACAAAATACATTTCACTTAATTATTAGATAAAACAATATTTCATAAAGGCAGGTTAAGATTTTAAACTGGTTTTCATTTAGTTTATTTTATATACTGATATTAGATCTTATTTCAGTTTTGGTAATGAGTTAATAAATTTGACTTTCATTTGTGGATAGAGTAAACTAATGTTAGTCCACCAAGAGAAAGTTAAATATTTGTTGTAGATTAATCATTTATTTAGTTGGTTAAAATAACCAAATACAGTAGATCCTGTCATATCCAGCCTAATGAAAAAAGCAGGCCGGAGAGGAGAACAAGTAGGATATGACCATGTTGTATAAAGTACATAGAATTTGGTCAACAAATGAACTGTAATATGAAGGCCCTTGCTGCAGTCAAGATTATTTTAACAAAATTTTACTTATTGGACTTTTACAACGTGTCAGTGTTTAACAACACAACGTTTCGGGAGTTACAAGGAACTACTCCCGTTATCAAGTACTACCTAACATTACATTACTTAATCCTACTCATTCTTAACACCTATCCTAGGTCTACTTAAAAAATAATTATGGATACTACATAGTTAATTACATATCTAAAGTACCTGTAAAAAATACAAATAAACTATAATAGAGTACTAGTATGCCAAAAGAACCTGAAAAAGTAAGAAAAACTATACAAATTACACAAACACAAATTACCAGCTCCAACATGCCTCCAAACCAACAACATTATTAACTTTAAAGAAACTCAAGATTATCTATTAAAAAATAAATAGTCTATAAAATCTTGAACACTAATATTACTGCAGCATGTAGAAAACAATACATACTACACCACACAACACATTGTAGTGGAGGAACTGAACAATGTTATGTTATATATAAAATGTTTCATGTTAATAAAAAATACTGTGCAGTGTTGAAAAATTTCAGTTTTTAAATTAACAAACATTGAATTTTACGTAAATACTATAACCTACAAAAAAATTAAGAAGAATTAACTCTACTTTAATACCTTGAGATATTACATTTACTATAATTGCAAACAGAAACTCTTAAAAACAAATGCCAGTTCACTACAATTACTTTTATTTAGCTTTATATCAAGCGCTATAGAACAAATTAAACACAAGAAGAATTACAATAGGTATTCACAGTTATTTATAAAATAAGATCATATTTTGGGTTGTTTTATACACCACGCCCTTTTTTGTTGTGATATATTGTCATATTCAGAAGTATAACATCGTTCGGCTCTGCCTCTTCTTGCCACTCAACATAGCCGATTAACAGTCACTTTCAAATACTATATCTTTATCAGGACCTGATGCAGTTGGATAGTAGACCATGTCTACAATATCACTACCACTAAATTAGTTCACTTCATCTGAATTTAACCACTCATTTTCATCAACTTCTAAAATTTCCCTCCCCCTCTTTCACTCTTCTCCAATAACGGACCCTGTACATGCGACCAGGCAGGATATCATAGGTTCCCAATATGACAGGTTTAACTGTACCTGGAAAAATGACTGTCTGGTTGATGCACCACACATTAATCTGGCAATTTGAAAATTAGGTTCTGTAATATTTATGAAATATAATCCATCACAGAATACTACAGTAGAAACTTAATAGCACAAAATACTCAATAACACAATTGCAGAATAGTTATATTTATCATTCCTCTATGCCGTTTCAAACACTAATAGTGATGGAAAATATGGAAAGGAAAATTTATTTACATGAAGTCACATTTTTCTACATTTTCTGACTTTACCATTTTTTGTTTTGTCGTGCTATAATAATCACTTTTTTGTACATAAGAGCTATTGTTATATATCATTCTTTTCAGTATGAAATTTGAAATCTTTTGTATATATTGGAATTTCTATAATAACTTATTATAAAAAACTGTGGGAGCTCAAAAATGAAAAAAAATTTGGAAAAAATGTTTTATAATACTTACACGGTGATATCTTCAAAAAAATTTAAGGTAAGATTTTATTTTATTTTTGCATCTGATATAGAATTTAATTTTGAACATTTTGATATATAACATGTTATATATAAGGCATTGTTTCAATTTATTATTTAATTATCAAAATAAGTCTACGCGACAGCGAAAAATGGGCTATCACTGAGGAGAAAAATGATCATCACTTGTAGGGTTAATAATCCCTGAACCTCCTATTTCACTCCAGGGAACTTAACCAATAGGTTCCGAAATTATTGGAAGATAACGGCGTCAAGCAATATCAGGCATGGCTATTTCCGGGATGGGTGACCTGTGAGGAATCCCATTCTTGCCTGCCTGATCAATGGTGGTGGATTGGAAGTTACGTTTACACCGTTGGACCCCATATTGAGTTAGCCCTAACTTCACCTTTAAATCATTAACTTAACATTAACTTTAAATCACTTAATATAAAAAGTACCCTTAACACGAATGTTTGGTTTCAAGCTACGTTAATGATTTTTATTTTGTATTAAAATTTATCACCATTAATAATTTTATTCTTAACCCGTTGCAGATCGTAATGCTTTGCATGGTGTGTCAAAGCGAATTAGTTGACTACCCCAGTCAGGCGTGCAGCACTGACCACAGAGCAGCGCTGTTTGATCGAAAATGATGAATAACCAGTATATCTGAAGCTAGCTTATGTTTTGTAGATTCATAAAACGTTCAACCCTTAACTACTATGCTTATTTTGACTAGTTTTAAGTACTATCGTGGGGTCAAAACCGACCCCAATTCAAAAAGAACAATTAAAAATCTCAAAAATATTATTTTAAAAACTCACATGATAATGACCCTTTCTCTATCTTGTCTCCTTTTAAATAGAACCATTTTTGGATGTTATTTCATACATACAAGGTTTTTATTTAACATTTTTTTAATGTTACAATTTCTTGATTGAAAAACACATTTTACAAAGATAGTAATTTTTTACCCTTTGTAAAATTATAAAAATCAAAACTATATTTTACTTTACAGCTAGAACTATATTAAAAGAAATTATAGTATTTGGCCACGTAAAACTGCTAAAGTAAAAAAAGACCTCTTCTAATGTTGGCGACTTCGTCTTGTTCAATTCCCTTTACTGGCACTTTTAACATGTAATACTCATTTTATGGGTTATGCACACTATCTTTTTGCAAATAATGCATAAAAGTTTATTGTTTTCTGTTATTTTCTCTTGTTTATAGTTCACATCTTCTTCTTTTGGTGGATTATCTTAACAAAGTGGAATTTCAAAAAAAGATAAAATTCTAAAGTAACTACTATTGTGGGGTCATTGCTGACCCCAGAAGCTTCCCAGCCAGATGCACTGAAAGTATGTGGTGAGTATGTATTAAGTTACAAACCTTATGGTTTCTAACTTAATACATAATAATCAATTTTCTATTGAATATTACGTGAGTAAATTTCAAATTAAATTACATTATTTTTCCATCATTATTACATGTTTTCTTAGCTGATGATACATTGAATATAACACTTATAATATTAACTCATACATCATAAATAACCACTTCACAAATCAGTTAAATGATGAAAGACAAAGTGTCTACTAAACCAACTCACAAATAGTGGTAAACTAGAATAATAGAATAGAATAATAGAATAATTTATTTCCTGCAAAAACATACTACAGATACAATTTCAATTTAACATATATACAGGAATTTCTAACCATCGCTGCCAGTAAAGATGGTTAGTACATCAAAAATGTCTTTTTTACATCACTTTCTAGTGAGTCAGGCTCAATCAATGTTCATTTCATTCACACACGAGCATCTGTGGCGATTGATATACTTAATATTTAACTGAACAACATGACGTAATATAATTAAATCTGAACAAATCTTAGTATTAGTAATAAATAACCACAATAAACAATAATAACTATAAATAAATAACTACAATAAATAATAATAACTATAAATAAATAAATAACTACAACTACAATAAATAAATAACTACAATAAATAATAATAACTATAATAAATAACAATAATCAATATAACAAAAACATACAACTGAAATAACTTTTAAAAACTACTGTAAAATATTTGTAAGGGTTTCAATATTGTCAAAAGTGAATAACCATTGTTTAATCCTTTTTGAAAAGTATTCACTAACATTATATTTCCTAAGATCAGTTGGTAACTGATTATATACTTTCGGTCCAACAAAGAGGAAACCGTTTTTAACACATGTTCTAACATCTAACAATCTTTGGTTGTCTGACATTTTTCAAAGCATTCCCTCTAGTGTTGTAGTAGCTTTGAAAATTTTCTCTGTTACCCCTTCGTATATAAAATTCTTTCAGGACTTTGTAAATAAAAAGATGCCTAAGCGGTAATATTTTTAATTGTTGGAAAAGTGGGAAGGAAGGATGGTGCTTATTTTTTTCAAGAATAATACGTAAGAAATATTTCTGAGTTTTTACTATTGGTTCGAGGGTTGATTTGTTTGCACCTCCCCAGAATGTAATACCGTATTGCAGTCGAGAGTGGATAAAGGCAAAGTATAGTGATGTCATTAACTGTTAAAATAAAACTAACAAATTTTGCAAATAATAGAGAGGAAGACATGTGGTTTGACTGATGGAGTTATTTCCTGTCTGAAACTGAACCACATTGGTTGAGTTCTGTTATCAGTGTGTTCCTTATTTATTTCAACTGTCTAACTGAGAGTAGTGGCCTACTACAATCTTGTGATATAAAAAAACTGATATAAAAACCTAATTTCTCTGGAAGATACATTGCTCCTTGTTTTAAATTAAATTTAACTATAAATATATTGTAAATATTGTTTTCTTTACTATTTGCTTATTAAAAATCTTGTATTATGACTATGAAGTATTTGAAATACACTTAAAAAATGAATAGAAGTTTATCAATTTATTTTTGTTTTACAAAAAAACTACTACATAAAAATCATTATGAAGAAAACTGGTGACTTAAGGATTAGCCTTTTTATTAACACGTTAGCTGCCATCCTTATAATAAGTATTTTTGCTCTAAATTGCCAAAATGTTTTATGCAAATATTTAAAACAATGATGCATTATATTTACTATACCACCATTTCTGAGTATAGAAATAGTACATACATAGGCATTATATGTATATAAATATGTCGGGAGTATTGCCCCGACACAGTTTTTTTAGTAGCGTATACGGCACATAAAAACTCTGTCGGGCATATCGGCCTGACACATTTTGAGGTAAATTTGTTTTCCTGGTTTGGCTACACTGACTGCATTATGAAAGTAATCCAGTATTCAATTTGTATTACGTTATTTCAATACCAACATTCACTAAATAAGTCTGTCGAGCCTATACTCCCGACTACTTGCCCGTAGAACATGCCAAAATTTAAAGTTTTATGAAAACTTTGTATACAACAAACAACTTGGAAATTCGCTCTGTAAATAGTATGATGCTTGCAGTACATTAAAGTGTGATCGGTTTCTTTAAGAAAGCAGGACCAGTCGAGTAACAATAAAATAAACAAAAGGTTACTGAACAACAATGTCGGGCGTAGTGGCCCGACGGCATCTAGCTGAGACAAAGAGCCATCGGGCGTATCGGACTGACATGGCAGCTAAAGTGTTAAAACAAGAGCCCAGGCAACAATTAAATATAATGGTTTAGGTTAAAGTCAAACCAAAAAACTACAGATCCCATTATGAGACAACGTAAATGTTCATAAAACAACAAAAATACAAATGTAAACAGTGAAACAGTAAAATACAGTATACTAGAAAAACTCGTACTAACGCACAAGGAATGGTGAGACAATCCATAGCAACTGTCAGATCAACAGATACCCCATGGCAATGTTCTAAAAATAATGTAGTGACATGTGTTGTGGGGAAATCCCCACCCCTCCTTTCCAAAGGTCAAGTGCTGGGAATTAAAATTCTTTCTCTGTCACCAAGCTGCCTGGGCCAGTTATAAGAGGTTCCGAATATCACAGGGCCGGATAAGTCAAGTTTTACTGTATTACTTATACAAATATAAATTAGTTTTAATGAATTAACATAGCCTACTATAATATTGGATAAAATAATAATGTGTCAACAACAAAAGCAACCGTACCTTGCAACCCTGAACATCTACTGTGCGATTGTTTACATGCCTATGCTAGTGACAGCTGATGGCATTTCATAGTTTGTGACAGTATAATCAAACAAGGTAATCTTAAAATTATTAACAAAGATGTGATGAACCTAAAACTATCGCTGTTGAAATTTAAGCAGTTGTGGATTTATTTATGACCACTAGCACAAAACAATATATTTTCAGTAAGAGGCCGTCCCTAGATTATGTAATACTAAAATCGGACTTTGTAGACCACCCTCTCCTCTATGTAAGGGACTTGCAAAGGTAATACCAAACTAAAATAAACCGGTTAAATTTTGTAACTGAATTCAACCAATTTTTAAGCTTTAATAGTTACGCAATGAATAGAAACCCCCACCCTCCCTCGTAACAGTGTATAAAGCTGCCGAAAAAAACCTCTTCCCCTAAAGGCGTTACATAATTTAGGGACGGACCCTAAGTAACTTATTTTAAAACAATTTCTAAGTAAAATATCAATTATTAAAGGTTTAACATTGTTATGCCTTTTCACTCTCCGCCCTCACAGCGATTGAAACTTCACTGTTTGTAGGTAGGTCGCTAAACAACCGCGACCGTAACACTACTGCTCCAGTATGTTATAATCAAATTTAGTTAAAAGATGAGGATAAAAATAATGAAAAGGCATAACAATGTTAAACCTTTAATAATAAACAGCCTCTCCAAATAACAACAAATACCATGGGCTTAAGACACGGGTATGCCCCTGAAACTCAGATGTTTAATCTAGTTTTCAAAATTTTGTGTTTGACCAATTAAAATAAATTTGTATATGTTTTCAAAATTGATTTTGCTAAAACAATAAATTTCATATTCTTTTCAAAATTATCTACGAGTGAGAACATCTCTCCTCGTCAATTTAAACAATAATCATTAATTCTGTCATGTACTATAGAGTACACCTGATGAGGTAATGAGTTTTTTAGCTCTGAGACCGAAACAGATGATAACTTTAATAATAACATGACTTTAATTAATAAAGGGGAGTGACCTTTCTTTATATTGGAAGGTGATCGCACCATTAGGGTGTCATTCCTGATGTAAACCCCAAAACTGCTTTGCGTTTGAAACACTCCACAAACCCTTTTCAAATTGAAATTATTAATATCAGATGCAAAGTTATTGCTCGCACCTTTATGCTATAGCAACTCTAAATTAATAATCGGAAAAAGTTGTTATCAGCAGGGTGTGTAGTTTTTAGCCGGATGGCGAACATTCAGTGCCAATCCTGATCACTTGTCATCATCAAACAGTTACACGTTTAGGCTCTTACACAATTCGTGTTACGACATCTGTCTAACCGGCGATCGAGCGAGTTCCCACAACTCGTGGTTGATAGCTGCAATTATAATCAGCATGCTCACTAATCAACTGAACCGGATACTCGTAATTGGTAGGGGGATATCACTAGCGCTATTCTTACAGGTTTATTCTTTTCAAAGGTTAGTGAGGGTTTTACCCTATGCCAATTCTCCAATTAATTAAAATTCCAAAACCGGACTCCAACCTCTCCGAGCATTAGAGCTGTCGCACGTTACGACTCGTGTGTTGACGGTCTACTGTAACGGTGTGGTCTGGAAATTCTAAATTGATTGAACCTGCGCTAAGTGAAATACGACCGACCCATCTTTCAGGGCGGAAGTGTGTACACTGTTGTTTCGACTTTATTCTAGTCTCTTCAGATGTAGATCTAGGCATGAAGCCACTACATGACAACAATAAAAGAGTAATCCAATGAGGAATTACCAACTGGGCACGGAAGTAAATTTTACTAATATCCGTTTTCACAAACACCAATTCGGTGCGCCCTATTTCTAAATTATGTATGAGACTCTATAATTATAAATTTTTATCCTCATCTTTTAACTAAATTTGATTATAACATACTGGAGCAGTAGTGTTACGGTCGCTGTTGTTTAGCGACCTACCTACAAACAGCGAAGTTTCAATCGCTGTGAGGGCGGAGAGTGAAAAGGCATTTAATATCAATGGTGTGTGGTTATTAGAAAGTAAAATTGGCCGACAATATATTGGGGAGTGGGGTTTAAAGGATTTAATGCTTAGGGCTTATCTGTCCACCATGCGTGGACAGAGCAATTTTCTCCCACCTTGTTTTCCACTATTATGAAGTCTTCCGCCCAGCTCTACTGTCCATGAATGTTTTGATATCAGCAACCATTTATCTTTAAAAACTAAAAAAAGATGGAATACTTATTTTATCCAAAAGTCATGTTATTTGCCAAAAATAATGAATAAATAGTAATAATAAAAATATATGTGTGTGTATGGGTGATATCCTGTCACAAAGCAAAATCCAATCCATTTAAGACTTGCCTCACTGATTCTATTTATGCTAGCTACTGCCTCCGTAAAAGAGCGCAGGGAGCACTCTGTAACTATAAGACCCATTGTTTAGTTACTCCCCGCAATAGCATGACTGATCTAGTATCAATCCCATTCATATACCCAACAGTTACAACTGCCCACGACAGTTTGGAAGGGATTCATCAGGGTTCATTCCCTATGAGGAAGCATCCCACCTACATGTAAGGAACTTATTTTGTACATCAAACCTGTTCTGGTAGCTGAACTGTCAAAAATTTATGATTTCCATGCTATGGCAGCTACCCCAGAGGGGGGGGAGATAGAAGACGTTTTCTATAATTGGTATAAGTTTTCACAATTGATATTTTGGTGTGGTTTTATTTCAAATTGAGATTTAACTAAAGTTAATTAATTAATCATTTAATTTATAAGGGGGACTATATCAATATAGTACAAAGGCCAGGGTAAAATCACTAATAATGTACAATTGCACTGGCATAAAACAATAACAATATAAAACAATACTCTGCTAACACTCAAAAGAAGGTAAATAATAAAATTGGAAAAAAAAAAAAAAAACAGAATGCTAAAGCACATGAGAATGAGAACAATAACTAGTAGAATGACTGAAACTAGCAACATAGGGGCAAACCCTTGAACTACAAGTAACCTGTTGGAGAGTGCAGTAATTGATGCAGTGTCTGCTAAGTACCGCTTATATGTTGGTCACAAGACCTCCGAGCTATGCAAGAAATTATTGCAAATCGCTGTGATTAGATGTAAACGACAATGCCGTAATATACTGTCAAGAATTCTTGGGCTAACGTGACGTAAAGTTGTGGTCTTTTAAATTAAAGCCAGATATAATGTGAAATTGTACACAACTGGAGTTAAGTGTTAGAGAGGACTTTATTTATTTATTTACGGTTACACCATTTGTACAGTAACAATACATGCACAATAACAAAAATACATTAGAACAGCAGAATAATATTGACTAGTAACAGAAAGTTCTGATAATATTGACAGAAAAATAGACGCTATACATGACCAGTACAACAGCAGAGCGAGATTACTGTTCCTCGAGAGCCGAAGACACAATCCTCCTGACATCCTGTGGACCCCAGTCAAAGAAGTCCACATATGGGCAGAGTCGATTGCCGAGTCGATGCAGTCTAGGCAGAGGGCTATAAAGTTCATAGTTCGTGGGACAGTTTTGGCGAGCAAACAGCACATTGGGAGTGGATCTAGGTGGCGGGACATGTAGGTCAATCAGAGCAAGCAGATCAGGGCAGTTGATTTGTCCACTTAGTTATCTTGAATAGAAACATGGCATCACTGATTTCTCTCCTTGTGGCTAGAGTATCAAGTCCAAGAAACCTTCTAATGTCCTGGGTAGGTACATCCCAGTAAATGTACCCCATCCTACACCCGATGAGACGTAGAAAATGGCACTGAATGCTCTCCAGACGATCGATGTAGCACTTTTGGTGGGATGACCATATAGAGCTTTAATATTCAAGTTCCGACCTCACCAAAGAAATGTACAGCGTGCGAAGCGCCTCTATACTCAATCCACACCTGGAGGATCTCATGATGAATCCCAAGACCCTGGTGGCTTTAGAACAAATTTCGTCTATATGCCTTTAATAAAGGCATTATCAACATGATGCAGGCCGGGGGTTGCCATTCCTATTCAAGAAAGTGTGAAAATACCAAAGCTATAATAAACTTCCTCACCATTTCCTCATAAACTTAGATTAAACTACAAATAGCAGTAATTATGTACTTTCTAGATGCCTCTGAAAATACAATTTATTGTTGAAAAATGATGAAATATGAGTTTACAATTCTTGAGGTTAATTTTGTTTGCGGAAAACTAGTTTTTTACAAAATATTAGAAAAAATAGTTTTTAAGTTAAGTTTAGGCTTATGTGACAGTGAAAAAATTCAACTTTATTTAAGTTTGGAATTTTTCAAACATATTTTTTCACTTACCGTAACTTGATTTTTAAAGCTGAACACAATTATATTTAATTGGTTTTTCAATAAAATTAATTTGTCGGCATAAAATACAAACTTTATACTGAGGCTACTTAACCAAACATAGCCTAACTCATCTTAATTGTCTATATACTAAAAAAATCTTAATTTGCATTAAATCCTGGTGCCTGGCCTTTGGGACAGTCTGCTGGCTGCCCTGTGGAAAAAATATACATGAATTTGTTTATGGCTAGTATTACCATTGTGCATATTACCAACATAGGCCAAAGTGATTTGCCTTGACTTAGTTTTATTACGATAGCTTATCTCGAGAAATAATTGTCGTAGACCAAAATAGTTTTCAAATTCGTGTTCAGCACAAAAACTACATTAAATTAAAAAAAAAAGTGATGAAACAATCACAAAAATTAACAGAAATAAATAAAAATATAACATTTTGATTTTTTGTTTGTTTAAAACGTTATTTCTGAGGATTAGGCTTTTTTAACAATCTTATGAGAGAATCAGGTGTTCTCTCATAAGATATAGACCTAATTCTACCCATTGGTGATAAAAGTCAAGATTGGTGAGGCGCCTAGAAAGTGTGTAAATACTCAAATAGCTTACCGCCCAGTGCTAATTCCTGTGTTTTTGTCCAATCGTCTTTTTGCTTGAGGCATAGCATGTGAATTATGAGCTCTTGCAAGTTCAGGTGTATTTCCAATAGCCCAACCTTTATTCTCTGGACACATACCATGAGTGTGAGCTTTCAAGCGACTTAGTGTGCAACCAAGATGTATGTTTGGGCAATTTAATAATACTGAAATAAGAGAATGTGTAGCACAACTATTGGGAACCATTTGCTGGGCGAAGAATATGTTATTTACTATTTCATCATCTTTAATATAAATTTCACTTTGGTCTACTACTTTTCTCCTTGATCTTCTTTCCTCAATCCAACGAAATAAAAATATGAAGCCATAAACTGGACTGTCCAAAGATTTTTGTAAATCATATATTTCTTCAACTTGGACTCCTTTAACACCAAAATCCTCAAGAAGCAAAGTAAACAACCCAGGATCACTCTCTAATTCTAACCAACCTTCTGTTAGTCTGTTAATATCAACAGGCATTTTATTAAGTTTATTTACACATGTATATAGTGTCACTGTTTATTTAACATCCATAAACTTTATGCATACTTGTTAACATGAATTTAATCAGAAAGCTAAATAGCCTAGGACTATATTCAATTATTTACGCTTGAACACGATGAGATGAACAGATTAAAAACAAAATCAACCTTGGTTTGGCTCCACACGAATGGCTGAATGACAACACTGAACAGTGAAAATGTCAATAATAATAATAATTCCCATCTCCTTCGTCATTCTCTACACTACAATACGATACAGACATATTTCTTTGATCTTACAGTTACGTTGTACCATTGATTTTATACACAAATAGATTTCCCATCCAATGTTAAATTTTGAGTCTCAAAATATCAGCTGTTTTGTGGTCCATTGTGGAGCGCTAGTGTAGTCCCATGTAAATGTAATGCAGTTTAAACCAGCTGTGGTTGCGGGCCACACAAACTAACAAAATTACTGGCACAAATATTCCTATTGGATGGTTTATCTATTGTATGTGTATATAATCAATGGTTGTACGCACACCATAAAAAATTTGACAAGTTGACAATTTAGAAATAAAAAGAACTTATAATGTACATGGTTGCCAACGGCCAAATGGTTTTGAAGATTTACCCTCCACGAGTACAAAGTTGTCTACTTTTGCCATTATTCATTATACCTATTATTATTTTATTTGTTTATTTCAACGGCGAGCAGCCAATAGGCATAAATAATATACGAGGAGTAATACAAGATGTTACAAGATAACAATAAGAACATTATACAAATCCATGACGCAAAGATAACAAGACTGTAAAAAAGCTAGTCACCAACAAAAACATATGACAACATGAGCGTAATAACAACAACAGTAATAAATTTATTAATATACATCAGCCTTTGCATGGTCAACATCTAAAACTTAACGGTAAATACAATAGGATAATTTTCAAGAAGATTATCTGTATTATTTACACTGTAATAGATAAACTATATAGAATTACAACAACTAGAAACTAAAACAGTTTCACTGCTCACTGATTAACAAAAAACAAAAAAAAAATGTAACATAATAATAATAAAAAAGTATACTGAAAGCGGTTTGACAAGTAATATTTTATCAAACTTAAAAGATCAAGGGGAAGCCCTTAGTCTGACAATTTTCTTCAAAACCCCATCCATGGATGACCCGATCAAAGGCATTGGAGAGGTGCAAACCCAATTCAGCTACCTTATGACCACCGTTGAGTCCCACTAGGACTCTGTGGGCAAAGCCAGAAGCAGCAGGGACCGTGCTCCGACCTCCCCTGAACCAATGCTGATAGTCAGCCAAAAGATTGTTTCCAGCAAAATAAGATTTTAATTCCCCTAGAATAAATTTTTCAGCTAGTTTCCCGAAAGTGAACGTAAAGGAAATGGAGCCATAGTTTGACAGATATGTCTTACAACCCTTCTTATGCAACGGTTTTACTACAGTCAACTTAAGGCTATCAGGAAAAATATTTGCATTAAAAACAGATTTAATAAAACAGTTAAAATACATACCAATGCGTTCTTACGAATTTTGATACCAGAATTTGAGTAGGTATAAACCGCTGGAGATTTATTTTTATGGTATGTATCAACAGATCACTTGTTTGGGTTCACGGATATATTGTTCTTCACACACCACTCCAAGTGCAGATAGATTGCACATAAGCTATCTTGGATTCTTTGTGAGTTTTCAGATGAGCAAATGACATAGAATATTATAATATACTTCTTATAATAGAAGGTATATAGTAATACGTGCCTAGGGTCGATGATATTACCGCTAAAATATTACTAGATGTGTGTCTAAGGTGGATGTCATTCTACTTTAGTAATAAAATTTGTGCCTTGGCTTTATATCTTTCGTACAGTATGGTTTTTCATTTGGTAGGGTAATACCATAATGGTAATAATATACCTTAATATTATATCCAAGTTTCACAACAATTCAACATCTGAGGCCCGTTTCACGAAAGTTACAAGTTACATATTCACCAGTAAATTTTTACAAACCTGTAAAAATATCAGTTACAGGTGTTTCACAAACACAATGTTACTAGTCTAGTAGTAACCAGTAATAATTTACTGATTCACAAGTACAATTTCACCAATTCACTACTGTGACTTTCTATATTGTTACAAGTTACAAGTCTACGCTTGTTAAATGTAAACATATTTTTAACCTATACTGAAACATAGGTAAATAATTGTATAAGAGGAATTGTTACAATGTTTTGATTCTTTTGTGCCTCGTTTATTTTACTCATTTTTACTCAAGTATTGTTAAAATACTTCATTTTTTGCTTTTTTACTTTTTGTGCAGATAAATCGTATAAATGCAATTCTAAACTATATGTATAAAAAAATTAGTTGGTAGATTATTATGTGGAACAGCTCTTCATCTGATGAGGACAATCCTGCAGTAATTGTAAAGTAGAACTTCAAAAGCTAAAGTAAATGTAAACATTAAAATAAACTTATTACAGTGATCAGCTGACTTGTAACAATTAGTCACAACTGTGACTTTTTACTATAAAATTAACAAGTGTTTTCAAGAAACACCTGTACTTGTGAAATTGTAACTACAACTACCTGTACTAGTGAAATAGTGAATATGTAACTTGTAACTTTCGTGAAACAGGCCCCTAGTATAAACACCTTAAGGATCTGTTGACATCTTAAAACAGATGTCAAACCAATTTATTTTGTTAGATTATGATAAAGCTGAGCTGTCTGTCGTTTTGTGTTTACACATTGGAGATAGGTTAATTTGTAATTTTTTCGTACTATTATGTGTTTTTGTACAATATATTGAAATTGCGAAAATTGATTTGTATTATATATATTATATTGTACAGTAAGCCATTAAATAACAGTCAGGTATTATCTACATCTACATGTACATGCACATTTGTCTTAAAATAATTAGACAAGTTAGTCCTAACTTATATCAGTTTATATAATTTATATTTATATAAGGTGTTTATATAAGGTTTATATAAGGTGTTAATAAACAAGGAACTTGGCATTTATTTTGCTGAATATTTTATTCTTGTGGATAAATTACTCATCATTATCGTATTTTTTTCATTAAAATATCACGGAAAATAACATAACACTGGAAAATAGTTTTTCAAATTTAGTTCTGATCAAAAACATTAGTGTTTTGCAAACATACTAGCGCATTCAACTAGTGGAACTGTCACCTTTCTTATGCAAATGATAGGGAATTAAAGAAATGGGTATTTGTGCAGTCTTTAGATGCCTCGCCAATCTTGACTTTTTATCTCAGTGGGTAGAAAAAGGTTATATATTCTGGGAAAACGCTTCTTCTTCTGCAGATATTAATTTTTATACAAAAAAAATTGAAAATTCCAAATTACTTGAAAATGTAGTTTTTCGATATATATTCTCTTTTTTAAGCCCATTGTTATCAAATTCCTGTTCATCATGAAACATGCTGAACAGTTTTGGTATTAATGCACTTTCTTGCCAGCAAACAAATTGGAACATTTTGCTTGAAATGGGTCTAGAATTGGCTGTATTTTCACGAGATACGCCTTTTATTCCGCTGAAATAACATATTTTACCTAAAAATTAAAAAAAAAACCAATGTCACAACTTTTAGTATTTTTGTCATATTTCCGTTAATTTAAAAGATATTTTAATCATCTTTTTTATTTTTATGTGTTTTTTGCGCTGAATACAAATTTAAAACTTTTGGTCTATTACAAATATTTCTCGAGATATAACGGAAAAACTACTATCGCGGCAAGTCACGATTAGCGGGCATTACGCGATCATTATATACAACAACTATTAATCACAAAAACCGTACTCACCTATATTCCTACCGGAGTGACGGCCAGCAGGCCTTCACAGAGGCCAAACACTCGACTTTAACGCAAATTATGAATTCTTAAGAAAATACAATTATTATAAGTTAGGTTATGTCAGTAAAAAATGCTTTTTTCAAGCCGAAAAAATAATTTTACTACAAAACCAGTTATATGTTTGTGTTCAGCATAAAAAAAACACGAGAAATGAAAAAAAAAATTGTCGAAAAATAACGATTTTTAAAAAATTTAAGTTTTTTCACTGTCAGATAAAAACCTAGTTCTTTGGTTTTTCGGTAAAAACCGAGTTTTCTGTGGGTGAAATCAAACTCCTCAAGAGATATAAGCTCATATTTCACCACTTTTTCTACATGAAATCGTATTTTCAGAGATGGCAAGAAAGTGCATAATTACCACGGTTTTTAACACTGTAGCCTGTTCTACACCTTTTGATATCCCAGATCTGCTAAGTATTGCATACATATATTCAATCTTTGTGACGGAAAGAGAGTACCACCTCGGGTTTCATCACTGATTTCTAGGAACCTTCCTGTTCACCACTCCTCATGGTCTTCTTCAAACATATACAGCTCTTAAAATCTCATCCTCTCCCGTTAATGGTGAAGAAGGTTCTTTGTATTGTTTGGCGTGCACTTGATCAAATCTACTGTAATGGATAAAACAGACTAACACAACCTTCCCTTTCAGTTTTTCATGCTGAATACAAATTTGAAAATTATTTTGGTCTACAGCTAGGCATCAGAATTTAATGCAAACTACGAATTTTAGTTGAGTAAACAGAGTTAAGTTTGCTCAGGTAAGTAAAACGTATATTTTTCAAGCCGAAAAATCAATTTTATTGAAAAACCAATTATATATTCGTATTCATAAAAAAACTAGTTAAATGAATAACAGATTGTTGAAAAATACAGATTTTTTTAACTTTCTCACTAGCTGTCGGCTGAATTCCACCGACTTTGAATCGGTTAACTAAATCATTTGCCATAAAGAACTGTTTCACGTAACCAAAATGTATTATACACCACATTTTAGTGTTCCTAAGGAGGGTTATAAATTATAATTGACGTATAATATTTTCAAATTCTTTTCAATTTTCTCTTGACAATAATTATATTTTAAATGTTTATGTTAGTTTTGATGTTAGTATGTGAATTTACAGTTCTTGAGAAGAAAAATGATATGATAAAATTTACATTTGGAGCATATTTAGTATTTTTTATGATTTACAAAAAAGGCTTGCAAAGTGCCAAAAATGGCACCAAAAATTTTCGCACAGTTAAAAATAAATAGTATTCACGATCTAGGGTTAATCTTGTAGTGATAAAAACCAATTTTATAAAAATCGTTATTTTCGACAATTTGTTGTATTTTGCATGTGTATGTATGCTGAGCACAAATATACAATTAATTGGTGTAGCAATAAACTTAAATTTATTTTTTTCGGCTAGAAAAACACTTTTTAGTTTCTAACCAAACCTAACTTATCCTTATCATCTATACACTCAACAAAATTTGTTATGTGTATTAAAATCGGATTATGCAATTTGTTTTTTGTAGTTAGTCATAAGTTTACTATAACTTTCAAGGAAGTAGAAGGAAAACTGGAGAAATTTGTCAGTTATGGAATGTTTATAGGAACTCTTTATGTAAACATGTGTTTAAAAAGTATAGTACGTTTTATTTTGAAATTTAAAGTTAACATTTTTTCTATTTTTAGGTGTTAATGAAAAATTGAAAATGTCACATGACACAGGCAAAATCATTCTTGTTACTGGTGGAACTGGACTTGTTGGTAAAGCTATTGAACATGTTATACAAAATGGTGAAAAAGTAGACGGAGAACAATGGGTGTTTGTGGGTTCACGGGAAGCAGATTTAAGGTAAAACCCTGATTTATCTGTTCTAAGTTATATGACTTTAGGGACTATACCACCTACCCAACACACACTTGACTTTATGGACTTATGAAGATGGTTAACGGAAATCGTTCACCTTTAATATTTGTACATTTTGTACTATATTGTAGTAAATTTGTGTTAAATGGTGCTAACTTGTATTGTAAGTTTACCACTACATAACATGCTGATTAAGAAATAATTCAATTTTAGTAAAATTTAAACATTACTTTTTGTCTAATCATCTCGTAGAAAAACACAGTAAAGAAATAGTTTTAAAATAATTTTTTTAAATAAGTTTTCTGTCCATTTACTTTTATTTTAGTTCGGAGGTACCTCTTTTATTAATTAGCTAAAATTGAAGAATAAGAATGCATAATAAATTAATTAAATACGTTACATATTTTTATTTTAGGGATTTCAAAGAAACAAAGTGCCTGTTTGAGAAGTACAAGCCCACACATGTCATTCATCTGGCAGCAATGGTGGGGGGTCTCTACTACAACTTAAATCATAATCTTGATTTCTTTGTGAGTAACAGTTTATAGCTTGAACATTAGACTGTGACAAGTATTATGCGAAGGTGACATAAAGTAGTGTAACTGTCACAGTTATATAGTTATATTTCTTTGTGAGTAACAGTTTATAGCTTAAACATTAGACTGTGACAAGTATTATGCGAAGGTGACATAAAGTAGTGTAACTGTCACAGTTATATTGTGATATTTCTTTGTGAGTAACAGTTTATAGCTTGAACATTAGACTGTGACAAGTATTATGTGAAGGTGACATAAAGTAGTGTAACTGTCACAGTTATATTGTTATATTTCTTTGTGAGTAACAGTTTATAGCTTGAACATTAGACTGTGACAAGTATTATGCGAAGGTGTCATAAAGTAGTGTAACTGTGACAGTTATATAGTTATAGTTTTTGTTCTTTTTGTGGGAGGTCTCTACTAAAACATAAGTCATAATCTTGATTTATTTTGTCAGTAACATAGCTTAAACAAGTTGGGATCATTGGGGGCTACACTCCCGACACTGTTGGTTGCTAACTACATTGATCTCAGGTGGCTACCCAAGTTGATCATGAGTGCTATCCAAGCTAATCTTAGGTGTTGTCTAAGTTGACAATGTACTACTCAAGGTGATACAAAGTGCAATTCAAGTTGATCACGGATGCTATCCAAGTTGATCATGGGTGGCTATCCAAGTTACTCACGTTGGCTACCCAAGTTAACACATTGACTGCTGACCAATTTTTTTGGCGTTCGTGTATAGCTAAAAAAAATATTTTGTTGTATTCTTACCTTATGTTGTTTGGATACTTGTATTAATGTCATAGGTGGTCTAAGATGATTTTTTTCAAAATATATATATATTTATATTCGTGGCCCGCCGGCGGTCCATGAGCCATACGGGACAGTTTCTAGATTTGTCACTGTTGAAAAATTGTTTATTTCACTAAAAACACTGATCAAATCACTAATTATGTACACTACTAACTACTAATAATTATATACAATCATATTTACATGGCTCTTGATGCTGTTTTGACGTTTATTGTCCATGGTATTCGTCGAAACATTCTGGACAAAGCCCAGGACTGTTTTCGCAAGTGTTACATTGATATGTTGTTCTCTTTGCAAGTTTCTTGGAATGGCATACACGGCATCTCTTTCTCTTCAACCTTCCACGGTTATCTCTCTCTTCAGTCATTACTAGAGAATGTCGTCTGTTTTGTTGTCGCAACGCCTCTGGTGTCCTGACCATGTTTACTGGCCGTGGTAGGAGACATTCTAAAATTTGAAGTCTAAATTCGTATGAATTCTTTCTATTGTGGGTTTCAGACAGATTGTATAGGTGCTGGGCATTGTTTACTAAAATTGATATAGTATGAAAAAAGACTTTCTTATACCATCGCACAGTTTTTCGAAGATTGTATCAGTAGATTGTCATGTCAAATGTACAGGCTGTGGGGTTTGTTAATATTTGTATATTTAGATTATCTTGTTTTATATATACAGGGTGTTCAGTAAAACTGTTTCAATCAATTGGGATGTTATTGTACATTATAAACATATAAATGTACAACAAAATAAACAACAACAGTTTCACAATCACAATAGGCTGTGGAACGCCGGCGTACCATGCGCTAGGGAGGTCTGATCCACGAACGGCGGGCGCCGAACTGACGGGCGGGATATAGGCAACACGCAGCGTTGTTTAGAATAGCCTACGGCCACAAACAACGATGTACTGAATTAATTAGCTGAGCGCTGCACGATGGTCAGCCGGCGCTCCACGCGCTACCTACCCTAGAGAACTATGGCACGCCGGCGGACCATCAGCAGTCAATGTGTTAATCAGCTGTGGCTACTCAAATTCATCAAGGGTGCTATCCAAGTTGATCCTAGGTGTTGTCTAAGCTGAAAATGTGTGCTACCCAAGTTGATACAAAGTTGCTATTCAAGTTGATCACGGGTGCTAACCAACTAAATCATGGGTGGCTACCCAAGTTGATAATGGTGGCTGCTCAAGTTGATCACAGAGGCTACCCAACTTGATCAGTGGCTACACAAATGTATTATAAGTAGCTCCCAAAGGCAATCAAAAGCACCTAATCAGGTTAAGGAGAACCCAAGTAGGTCATTGGTTACTCTGGCTGATCACTGATGACTTAGTAGGTCAGGGGCAACCTAAGTTGTCTTGTAAAATAATACCCTTATTCATAAGAATTGTGAAAATGTTTGAAATTTTCTGGTGTCGACATAGAACTACTTCAGTCCAATTTTCATAATTTTATGACACTAAGAAGTATTACAGCGCACCTGGTGCTAAAACTTAATTATTTTAAAACAAAATGTGAAAAGAGCCTTCATAGACCAGTGGTTAATGTGTTCGAGTGTACTCTGTTGGTGTTTCACTCAAGAATTTTCCCACCCTAAATTTCCCTCCAAATTCTGTTATACTATAATAAATGTACACTTATTATACTGTATCTTTTTTGATCCTTTTATATATGTACATGTCTTACGTACTATAATAAATACGGCTAGCCTTCTGGGGATTCTCCAATTGACTCCTATTCGTTGACAGGCTACAGACAGTACTGTATAGTAATTTATCGTAAGTTACACAATTATTATTATATCTGCTTGTATAAATACAAATACTTTATTGCCATTGACCATATTTCAGGCAAAATAGGCATAGTCACAATTAAATGCAAATATTATTACAACACAGAGTCAAAATATAGCTAGAAACTCCATACATATCGATCAATCCCTGAGTCAATTTAAGATTAAATTGTTCAAAATCTGTATGAATGAATCAAGGTATACTTATTTCTTCATTGATGCATGACCAATGTGGCAAATCATGGCGATGTGGTACTGAAAACATCTGAGTTGGTAATCCGAAGTTCAACGATCTTTTTCCTAAGAGTTGAAAGAAGGTTTTTTGCATCATTACATGCAATGTCATTTATGCCGCCCAAGATCACAACCAGGTCTTTCTGTCCAAATTTTTCAGGAGCGAATGGTACAATATTTTTTAATTTAGCATTTGGCTTCACAAATGCAGGGATGCATTTTTTTGAGTGCATGTTTTGAGACAATAAATTTAATATTGGATGAGAATCCTATCTGTGTACTTATAATAAAATCAATTGTATTAAACATCAGATGGAAAACAACTGAGTATTGAGACCCATCCCCCCACCAAAGCTGGTAAGCGTGCCAACCGGGGGATGGCTCAAAACAAGTCGAGCGATGGGATCACGGGTGGCAGTTGGAGGGTCAAAATAACACTCGGCAGCTGAGCAAAACTAGTTTATTACCAAAAAATCAACAAATAAGCAGAACTTGGCAGGCAGAAGGCCAAAACAAAATTAGGCAGAAGGCCACAATATTAACGGGCAGAAGGCCCCAATATAAATTAGCACTTAAATCAATAACCATAAACACTAAATTAACAAGATACAACACATAAACTACAGAAACAACAAACTCCACAAATACCAAAATTTAACAATCAATTTTTGTATGGCCTATCTGCAGTTTGGCCTGAGACTCCCAAAACGTAAGGAAAATTTATTAACAAAATTTAAAAGGTGACAAACTTAGAAACAAATTTAGATAACCCCAAATAAAAGTGAAAATTTAGAAAACGTCTGGAAAACAACAATTAAACCGGCAATTCAGCCCACATATCCCTTGATTCCACCGGGCCAGGGAGTAAGCCGGAATCCCTGGGCAGCTCCGAATTAAAAGTTAAGCAAAGAACACTAATCCCCTTTTGGTGAAAGTTTAAAAATTAAATAATTTAAAAGAAAATCTAACACGGTACCGTTCGAGTAAAAAATCACTTCAAAATCCCCCCCTAATACACTTAACAAAAAAATAAATAACAATAACTAGGCCTAAGCATATAAATAAATAATAACAGGATTGAATAATGGGGACCTAACAAATATAAAAATCTAAACAAATGTAACAAGAAATAAACTAACTAAACTAAATAACAATGAATATTAACAACACAAGTTCTTTTGGATTTTACGCTTCCTGTTTTTCTTTTTTTAATAAATAAATATAAGTAAGTCCCCATGGCTGAGTTCCATAAATCACTGTTCAAGTTCAAGTTTTAGGCCTAGGCCACATACAGTTCCATAATCATTTTTTTTTTTTTCTTCTATATTTCTTTTTTATTTATTTATTTTTCTTTTCACAAATCACCCCCAGCTCAGCCGCCGGGAAAAAATAAGGAACGCACTGACCTGAGGACAGAAGACTTGTACCCTAAAGATGTAGAGCGGGTAGCGGGCGACTCCAGGCTCCAACATGGTCCTCAGGCCAGGCTAGCAGTGAAGATGATAGAACATTGCCCGGACGACCGGCTGAGGGTTGAAAGTCCCACTCAAGGACCCTGGAGTTTTAGTGTGTCTAGCCACTCATAACGAGATTCTGCAGGCAGCACAAGACAACTCCGCAGACCCACTGAACAGCTCGAACCATCTAGAAGACTGGCCAAGCGGACCGAAACTTCTGGAACACGGAACTTAACGGAACCGGGCCAACGGCTACCAAAGTACGCGGAACGCAGAGCGTGAGCGATCTCAGGCAGCCTGGCAGACAACAAAAAAAAAACCGAAATGTACCGGTCAAAGACCCGGTACAACCTCCCTCTGCAAAACCTCAACACACCCAGGCAGGGGAAAAAACTCGGTACCTCAGGGAACCAAGAGGAAGAAGAAGAAACCTCCAAAGAGTGGTGCTCCAAGGACGCCAAAGAGAATCTAAGAGGGGAAACCCCTCAAACAGGGAGCGAACTACCCTGACGGTCGGGCCCGACCAGAAAAGAGAGAAAGGAGACTCTCTCAGAACAGCCACCTAGGGCGCAGAGGTGATCAATCTCTTTGCCCCAAGAAACCCCCAGGAACACCAACTCCTGGATCAACCGTTCCCCGGAAAGCCTTAAGCTGGGACACATGGGCTTTCCTGAACACCCTGCCTGACTGGGGATCAACCAGCAGAGCAGTCACCGGTGACAAAAACCTGTCGATGCGGTGGGGACCAGACCACCGATAGCACAACTTGGCAGCTCTTCGTTCCGCGGCCGAACTGACCGGGTGAGCCTGACAAAGAACCAGATCTCCAACCTGAAAAGGGTTAGGAGTACGACCCTTATCATACCTCCTCCTTACTCTCTCTCTAGCACGTAGCAGGTTGCGCCGAGCAGCCCGCCACGTGGACACTACGTCAGTGGCACCTGGCGTAGGTAGAAGATCCTCTAACCTCCACAAGTTGGACAAAGGGTTGTTAGGAGGGTAGCCATGTAGAATCTCGAAGGGAGTGGCATTGTGACTCTCATGCTTGGAAGAATTAAAAGCAAGCTGGAGCCAAGAGAGACTCTCATCCCAGGTGTTCTGCTTCTCAGCATGGAAAGTAATAAGGGCAGACCGAAGATTGCGGTTGAACCGCTCTGCATGAGAAGGCTGTGGGTAATAAGGAGAGGTAGTCACATGCCTGATACCATTGCCAAAACAGAACCTACGAAACTCATGGGAGGTAAACTGGCTACCGTTGTCGGACACAAGAGTGGAAGGCACACCAAAGTGCTGGAAGAGTTGGGACTGGAGAGCACGGATGGTGAGCTTAGCCGTGGCACTCCGAAGTGGGAAAAGCCAAACGAACTTCGAGAAAGCATCCACACAAACAAGTAGGTAGGAGCTACCTGACTTGCTATGGGGAAAAGGACCCACGTAGTCGATGAACACCCTCTCAAAAGGACGCTCGGCCACCTCAGAAGATAACAACCCTAACCTTGCATTCTGACTAGGCTTGCTGAGAGAGCACAGGTGACAAGCCCGCACTCTGCCCGCAACATCCCGGTCCATGCCCTTCCAGATGAAGTACCTACGAATCTTAGCGATGGTCTTATGAATGCCAAGATGACCGCCCACAAGAGAAGAGTGATAATACTGAAAGACCATCGGTACTAGATGACTAGGCAGCACTACACGGGGTTCACCCCTCTGTCGAGGACGGCAACAGAGGACCCCTTTGGACAGAAAATAGGGAGGGTGGGCACCTCCCTCTTGAAGCTCACCTAAGATGACTGACAGCTCAGGATCTTTCTGTTGATGGGACAGTAGGTCGTCAAAAGCCAGAGGAAAATCCAGAAGAACAGCACCACACTGAGCAACAGCCTCAGTAGGTGGATCACTGGGTTCGTGATACATGCGGGAAAGAGCATCCGCGATGACATTCTGGGTACCCCTAAGATGTTGGACTCGGAACTTAAAAGCAGAAATTTTGACCACCCAGCGACCAATTTTCCCGAGCTGTCGGGGATGGGCAAGAAGCCAAGACAGTGCCTGATTGTCTGTCTCCAGCAAGAACTCAGCGTGTTCCAAGAAACGCCGAAACTTGTCCGTACCAAAGACAACAGCCAGGCACTCTAACTCATAGATGGAAGAAGCTTTCCTTTCCTGGTGAGACAACGTCCTCGAAGCAAAAGCGATGGGCTGCCTGACCCCATCAAACTCCTGAGAAAGAACAGCAGCAATGGCGGAGGAGGAGGCATCAGTCTGAAGAATAAATTCTCTGCTGAAATCAGGCATACGCAGGACAGGAGGTTGCATGATAGCCTCCTTGAGAGCATCAAAGGCAGTCTGCTGAGCTTGGCCCCACACAAAAGGGACACCTTTCTTTCGCAGCTCGTTCAACGGGGCAGCAAGCTCGGCCACGTTAGGGATGAAGCGACGGTAAAAATTCACCATCCCCACAAAACGGGCAATCCCCTTGGCATCTCTGGGAGGAGGAAAATCCCGAATGCCCTGGGTCCTCGCAGGATCTATGCAGACGCCTCGAGAAGAGATAAGATGACCCAGAAAAGAAATCTCAGGACGAGCAAAAGTGACTTTCTCTGGATTGACGGTAAGGCCAGCTGATTTGAGGCGACTAAGAACTTCCTCCAGATGTTGCATGTGTTCCCCGAAAGTCTCACTGTAGACAAGAAGATCGTCCAGGTAATTGAAAACAAACTTGAACTTCACATCATGGAAGATGGAATCAAGCAGACGAGTAAGAGTCTGGGCACCCACAGCAAGACCCATAGGAACCCTAGTGAACTGGTAAAGATTCCAGGGAACACAGAAGCTAGTCATAGGCCGTGATTCCTTCTTCAATGGAATCTGATGGTAGGCCTGGTTCAAATCGAAAACACTGAAAAACTTAGCCTTACCGAACCAATCAAACGCAGAATGCAAATCAGGCAGAGGTACCGAGTCAATAGCGACCTTAGCGTTGAGCCTCCGATAATCCATCACAAGCCTAGACTTACCATTAGGCTTGGGCACAAGAAAAGCTGGACTGGCATAAGCAGAACGAGACGGTTCAATCACACCCTTGCTCAGAAGATCCTCAATCATAGCCCTCATAACCTCCATCTTTGGGGGAGCAAGTTTGTACGGATGACTTCTAACTGGCTGAGAATCGGTGAGGTGGATCTCATACTCCAGAAGAGAAGTGACCCCAAGCTCAGCCGTAAGCACATCAGGAAACCGCAAACACAGCCTCCTAATGGCCTCCGCCTGCTCAGGGGGGAGATGACCGACCGGATCCACCTTGGGTTGTTCGGGCTCACAACTCACCTCTCTGACTGCAGGAGGGCAGTCAGAATCACCTACTAGAGGCACCAAAACTCGCCGATTAAACTTGAAAAATATCTGGCGCTTCTGGAGGTCAAGCACCATACCACTCTTAGAAATAAAGTCTGCCCCTAGGATACAAGAAACCGCCAGGTCCTTGGCAACAAGAAAACCCCACCTCCAGGAAAATCCTTCAATTTTAAAATGTAATGACGCCTTTAGAAGTATGGGTAGAGGAGTTTGGGATGCCGTCCAGCAAGTAATAGAAGAAGGCGCGGTGTGCCTGACAAGTCCTAAGGCGTCAAGGGACTCAAAAAGAGAAAGGCTGATGATACTGCATGCCGAACCAGAATCAAGAAGGGCTCGACACACCGTACCACCAAAAGATACAAAAACGCCAGGACACACCGAGGTGACCGCCCTAAGTCCCAGGGAAGCCATGCCAGCAAGGCCCGAAACATCCCCGACGCTCCTGCTATGGGCACGCGTCAGAGGCAAATGGCCACGGTCAGTCGCAACAACGCGGGGAGCTACTGTGGAGGCAACCCCCCGCGCTGAGCGTTTCCCGCCCCACGACCTCGAGCACGTGGACAGTCACGTCGAATGTGACCAGGTTGGCCACAAGCAAAGCACACAACCGGAGGCCGAGAACCACGACCCTCCACTGGCTGACTCACACCTACAGACATAGCCGGTCGACGGGTGGGGAGAGCACGATGACTCTCAGAATCCCGCCCTTGCTGGTCTGAGAACTGCACGCTGCGCGAAACAATGCACAGCTGATGCAGCTCCCGAAAAGTCGAAGGAACACCGGCAAAAACCAATCTGCACCGTTCTTCGGGAGAAATGCCATCCAGGATGACACGAACGGTGTCAGCTTCAGAAAGGGTGAGGCGCAACGCTTGACGAGCTTCCTTGACTGAAGAGACATAGGCTGCCAGAGACTCGCCCCTACCCTGTGACCTATAAAATCTGTCCATGACCATCCTCTCCCTGAGTCGAATGGGAAGAAACGATGAAAGTAACTCTCGATGGAACGAGTCCACCGAGGCATCACTGGCCAAGACAGAACTCAGCAACTCCCCAACGGGACCTCTGCAATACGGGAAAACCAGACGAAGCAAGTCCCCAGCCTGCATGCCGGGCATCTCACTAAGTCTGAGAAAGGCCACCAGAAACTTAAGAAGCTCCTCAGGATCCATCCCATCGATCACAGGGAGATTCTGGATCATGGGCGTGAGAGGGTTAGGCAGCTTGTGGTAGCTCAGCTGCAGAAGAGCAGGAGAACCCACAGGAGCCGAAGCAGAAGGAAGGGCAGCTGGAGCCGAACCACAAGCAACCTCAACAGAAACGCCTGCAGGCTCAGAAGGAGCCTCAGGCACAGTGAAAACCGTTGTCTCAGCCTGCGGCCTCGACACGTTAGGCGAAAGCGCGAAAGTAGGCCGCTGACCCAGACCCGTAGGAGTCGTGGAACCGGAGAGTGCCTGAAAAATCTCATCCAGCCTAGACACACTCTCCAAGATCCACGCCCGATCCGACGGTTCCAACCCCGGCGCCCGGTTGACCAGCCTTAAACGGGCAAGCAGATGCCCCAAACGTGCAAGGCGGCAGGCCCGGTCACGACCCACTGGAGGTTCAAACTGCAAATCTTCCAAAACCCCTTCCCAATCTTCCACCTTACGTTTACAAACAGACAACTCCTCACCAACCTCCAGTAGAGTAGACCAATCCACCGCCGTACCCGCGGACAACTGCTCCCGCAGCAACCTCCGGAGATTCAGAACATCACCCTCCGGAGTCACACCCCGCGACCTCAACTCAAAAATTAATTCCTCCTTGACTAGGAGCGCAACATTCTGCAGATAGGCCATCTCGCAAAACAAAATTCTCAACAGTACACAAAAAAAAAACAACAACTCCAGGGTCCAAGACGAACACAACCCTCAGCCTACCGAGCCACTGCCGACCCCTCCAATCCACTCATGAAACCCATTCAACAAAGTAACCAAGCGGATTGCCTAGGTATTTTTTTTTTTTTTTTTTTTTTTTTTTTTTTGGGTTTTCTAATTGTTTTTGTCTTTTAAATAATTATTTATTTGTTTCTTTTTTTTTTTTTTTTTTTTTTTTTTTTACGTATTACCAAGACACCTTGACGGTAGGTCGGCCAACCATGGCCTACTAACTGGCAAACACCCACCGTCAACAACCAAGAAAGAATTAATTTTTTTTATTTTTTTTATTTTTTTTTTTTTTTTTTTTATAGGCAACCACGCTCTGCTACCAATTGAGACCCATCCCCCCACCAAAGCTGGTAAGCGTGCCAACCGGGGGATGGCTCAAAACAAGTCGAGCGATGGGATCACGGGTGGCAGTTGGAGGGTCAAAATAACACTCGGCAGCTGAGCAAAACTAGTTTATTACCAAAAAATCAACAAATAAGCAGAACTTGGCAGGCAGAAGGCCAAAACAAAATTAGGCAGAAGGCCACAATATTAACGGGCAGAAGGCCCCAATATAAATTAGCACTTAAATCAATAACCATAAACACTAAATTAACAAGATACAACACATAAACTACAGAAACAACAAACTCCACAAATACCAAAATTTAACAATCAATTTTTGTATGGCCTATCTGCAGTTTGGCCTGAGACTCCCAAAACGTAAGGAAAATTTATTAACAAAATTTAAAAGGTGACAAACTTAGAAACAAATTTAGATAACCCCAAATAAAAGTGAAAATTTAGAAAACGTCTGGAAAACAACAATTAAACCGGCAATTCAGCCCACATATCCCTTGATTCCACCGGGCCAGGGAGTAAGCCGGAATCCCTGGGCAGCTCCGAATTAAAAGTTAAGCAAAGAACACTAATCCCCTTTTGGTGAAAGTTTAAAAATTAAATAATTTAAAAGAAAATCTAACACGGTACCGTTCGAGTAAAAAATCACTTCAAAATCCCCCCCTAATACACTTAACAAAAAAATAAATAACAATAACTAGGCCTAAGCATATAAATAAATAATAACAGGATTGAATAATGGGGACCTAACAAATATAAAAATCTAAACAAATGTAACAAGAAATAAACTAACTAAACTAAATAACAATGAATATTAACAACACAAGTTCTTTTGGATTTTACGCTTCCTGTTTTTCTTTTTTTAATAAATAAATATAAGTAAGTCCCCATGGCTGAGTTCCATAAATCACTGTTCAAGTTCAAGTTTTAGGCCTAGGCCACATACAGTTCCATAATCATTTTTTTTTTTTTCTTCTATATTTCTTTTTTATTTATTTATTTTTCTTTTCACAAATCACCCCCAGCTCAGCCGCCGGGAAAAAATAAGGAACGCACTGACCTGAGGACAGAAGACTTGTACCCTAAAGATGTAGAGCGGGTAGCGGGCGACTCCAGGCTCCAACATGGTCCTCAGGCCAGGCTAGCAGTGAAGATGATAGAACATTGCCCGGACGACCGGCTGAGGGTTGAAAGTCCCACTCAAGGACCCTGGAGTTTTAGTGTGTCTAGCCACTCATAACGAGATTCTGCAGGCAGCACAAGACAACTCCGCAGACCCACTGAACAGCTCGAACCATCTAGAAGACTGGCCAAGCGGACCGAAACTTCTGGAACACGGAACTTAACGGAACCGGGCCAACGGCTACCAAAGTACGCGGAACGCAGAGCGTGAGCGATCTCAGGCAGCCTGGCAGACAACAAAAAAAAAACCGAAATGTACCGGTCAAAGACCCGGTACAGTATGTTGGATCTCAGAGTTAGTCTTTTAGAGCTATCTTATGTTGATTTGCTTGAAATGTGAATATCCTTCTGAAAATATTGTTCAACCGCTATTGTTCTTACAAAACAGAGTTTTATTGAAGAGAATTCACAAATCACTAGTTATAGGGTTAAATAGAATTCCACAAAGAAAGCTTCAGTTTTGATTTACCCAATTATACAGAACATGTCAACCTAGAATTACATAAAGACACAGTTTTTATTATCAACTTTATTGTTTTGTTTCAGAGAAACAATATAAAAATGAATGACAATGTATTGCAAGCAAGTTTTGAAACGGGTGTTGTTAAAGTGGTGTCTTGTCTATCCACATGTATCTTCCCAGACAAAACCACCTACCCCATAGATGAGACTATGGTACGTTGATCTCCATCAAACTGGTATGTGCTATGTTTCATAGTTTTATCAAATCTAATATGCATTTCGAGGCATGCTACTAAAATATGATGTAAACTTTGATTAGACATAGGACGCTTAGAAAGTGACCTACTGTAAGGTGGAAGAGAGATGCACTGAGCGGTGGAAGTGAGATAGAGAACTACTCTTCCCCCATTGTGTAATTCCATTTAAAAATTGTCTTGGCAACTAGGAAGATTGCTGGCTGCGCAGTAACAAGTCCAGACTACTATGTCATTAGCAGCAGTGACCATAGGTTGGTTTACTAACAATAATGAATAAAGCATAGAAAGATGAAATTAAATCATTATTTATTATTCAAATAACAATTAATTATAATGCAAACAATAAATACCAATTAAACAAACTTGTACTGCTCATTAGAATTATTTTTGACATCTAAACTCTGTTGCGGAAGTTGATCACTTGAAGGTGGAAGCTAGTCATGCACATGGATGGCAGCTGAGTGGTAGAACAGTTCTCCTCTGCTGCTGAAACTCCTAAATGTGTTAAATCAGGCCTAGATATGGCCCAATTATAGTTGGTTCATTTATCTGTGACAACATTATGAATATCATCGTAAGTTTAAACTAAGAAGTATTAGAACATTGTAGTAGTTGTAAAGAATTTTTAAACATTACCTCTTTGCCTCTTTGTGTTTGGAATCTAGCCTGTCAGCGGTGATGTAGATGCCAACCCACAGAAAGTGATGTGTTAGAGAATCCAAATTTATGTCACACTGGTTTGTTTCTGCTACAGTATCACGTGTCTGGCCAGACAGAGGCCAATAATACCAATAATATGTGGTATTATTGTTTACCTTTTAACTATTTTTTTGTTATCTTTGGTATTGACTATTTAACTTGTTCATATTTTGGTGAGAAAATTTTAATTATTCAAAATATATTTATAGTCAGATTCATGATTACTAGTTGTATTTTGAATACCAAAAGTTATTCTGATCAGTAAGTATAATTAATACAATGTCAATAACTATAGATTTAGTACTCCAATTTTCTTACTGAGCTTGTCTGATAATTTTGATTTCATTGTATGGATATTTATAAGTGATAATGAAAATGTGAAAATGCTCTTCATTGTAGAGATAGTATATGTAGGTCTAGTAATTTTAATTACTACAAATGAAAATAATGGATAGTTAATTTGTATTAACTTTTATTAAAAATCTACAAATAAAAATATATTTAAAATACAGAAGAAGTAACAGCTATTCTTTAAAAAAATGTTTTTAGATAAAACCACATGGTGAAGCATGAAGTTATGCCTCTACACAGCTTCCTGTAAGTCTTAGTCTCGCTTTGGTTGGACTGGCAATTGTACATTTCTCCATAGCGTGTGGTAAAGCATCTGTTGAGAGACTTCAGATTATGGGGGATACAGAAGAGACTGGTTCCAGAGATTGAGGTGCTTGTTGATGAGAAATAAATGGACTGGGATCTACAAACAAAGCAGGTTTAAGAGGATATAAGGTTAAATACTTAGATGAATTTATAATACGAAATTTAAAAACGTTGTCACCCCGTTGTTCAAACAGAAATGGACTTTTGTAAGGTGCTTGCAATGAGCATTTTACAGCACTAACTCTGATAAAACGTGAGAAGCTGTCTGAAGTCCTTTAGGGATAAGTACTTTGAGCCAGTGGTTCAGGGATGAATATCTTGAAGATGTTCCTGAAGTGTCTTGGCAAATGATTCAGGTTCCACTTTAGTGGAATCTTCTGTTTGGCAAAAAAATCAGCCGGTGAACACAATGTCTTTCCATACACCATTTCAACCGGAGAGATATTCAAATCTTCTTTGATAGACGAGCGGAGTCCAAGAAGGATAAGAGGAAATTTTTCCATCCATTTTCTATAACCATTACAAATTATCGCTGCCTTGAGAGTACGGTAGCAACATACCTCTATGCTTCACCATGTGGTTTTATATAGACTTCTATCTGCCTAAAGAAGAAGGGTTTAGTAATAAGTCATCAACCTGTACAGCTATCTCACCGTCTACATTACCATCATATTTCACAGTGTCAGAAAATTAAAATCAACATTATGTATGTAACTTTATTGTGGCAACATTACCTGTCTGTACCACTATGTAAATAAAGAATTATTGTCGATTGGCTTCTGCCAGTTAAGTTCTCAGTCTTATTTTTCCCTAAAAATGTTCTGTGCATGGCCTTCATAATACAGCTATGTAACTTCAACTGTTTTTTCTTTTTACTTTTTAATCTAAATATTTGTTGTTTTTCCACTTATTTTTTTCTATTATCCAATCACGATATTCAGTATCAGGTTAAGGATCAAGTAACAGTGGAGAGCCATCTTTCTTTCTAATCTATATTTTTGTTAACAAACAAGTTCTTATGATATTTGAAACAGTGCCATTTTGTCAATGATTGTTTTTCAGTTGTTTTTGGTGCCTCAGGATCGTTATCAAATTTGTTATCTGTTCTGTACATGAGCTTTCCGTGTTGAAACCTGTATTCACGTATCTAATGGCCCAGTCCTGTCTGATCTGTACCTAGCAAACATTGTGATAACATTTTATTCGATAAATTATTTTTCCAGTAATTATGGACATCTTATCTTTCTCCCTTTTTGCACAATACCAATTTACGTGTATGGGTGGGCCAATACCACTGTACGTGTATGGATGGGCGAGTGGGTCACCACCACTGTATGTATATAGGTGGGTGGGTGGGTCAATAGTAGTGTACGTAAACAAATTCTAACCCACTTCCAGATAAGCTAGAAACTTGAAATTTGGCACACTTGTGGGTTTTACTGAGTAAACGATAATAAAATTCCAAAAACTAAAATCATTACAATATTCTGATATTTTCCTTTATCCTTCACTTCTTTTATTTCTCCTCATTAGGTTTTTTGAATATTCATTCCTTTTAAATTTCTAGTCTCTGGCAAACCTCTGTTAGTTCTGGATTATTTAGCATATTTCCACAAAATTTTGCCAATCCTTTACAGTTTTCTTTCATAAGAATTGATAGTCTAACAACCTAAATATCTAGATGTCCTATCATTTTATTCATAAAAGTTCTAAACAAATCTAACATTTCAGATATTGTCCTGTACACTTTAATGGTAACAATATCCTCATTCTACAAAGGACTGTTGAAAGAGCAAAGACAAGGGCTAAAATGCATAATTTTAATTTTTGTTCCAAAACAGTAAAGTGTCAATAAAATTATAACAGCCATAAAAATCAAGACTCTGAATAAAGTATCTAATGCCTTAGTTAACTTAGTTTTTATGAACTTGAATGGTAATCAAAACAACAAATGAATACACTAGATACCATTAATGAAGCCATAAATACCAATTTTAGTTTTGGAACTTAAAACAGCTTTGCTGAATAGTTTAACCATTGTTAAATTTTAACCATCCACTAGATTTAAGTACGGTTCATTTAAATATTCCCTCAATAAGAAAACTTTGGAAAAATTTAATGTTACAGTTATTACCTTTTTGATATTTTTATTTTGTCAGAAATAGTATATTTAGAGTGAAATTATTAGTGTTCTGACGAAGACCATGCGAAGTTATTAAGATCTAGATTAGATATACAGGCAATGGTTTAGGTACGGTTTAGTTTAAAAAAAACTAAGAATAAATAACGAGATTGGCCGATAAGGAGTATTTCAAGCCTTGTTTCAATATTTAGTGCATTAGCTATTAATAAAGCAAAGCTATGTGGGGCATAATAAATGAATCCAAGAATAAGTCAAAGAAGAGCAGAGACCTCACTGTTGTGAATTAGGACAATCAGGAAATTATTGAACCTCAATTGATTGCTGATTATTTGAACGATTTTTTTCTTAAAAACTGGTACTCATTCCAAAAATATGCCTGACAGAACGTATACAGATAATAGATCAGTCAACTCATTATTTCTCAGCAAGTAGACAATAATGAGGTTTTAAGTATTGTTTATAACATGAAAAACAAAAAATCAGCAGGATCTGTTGAGTTGCCGCCCTCTTTATTAAGAGAAATGATACATATAATTGCAACACCTCTGGCTCATCTCATCAATTGTTCATTTCAGTAAGGCCAATTTCCGAACAAGTTAAAGACTTCTGTTGTAAGACCAATACAAAAGCGAGCGAATGACTGTAAATATGACAACTTTAGACCAATAATCATCGTGCCAACAATATCAAAGATATTCGAAAAAGCAGCTCTTACACGGCTAACAAATTTCTTGGAAAAAAACAAAATATTATTTTAAAACTAATTTGACTTTGCTTAAGGTAAAACAACTACCAATGTCATGTTCTGCATGACTTCAGCTATCATAAAAGCCCTTGATCATGGTAATTGTACATCTGGAATATTTTTTGACCTAAGTAAGGCTTTTGACTTGGTAAACCACGACCTATTACTAAAGAAGCTGAACTGGATTGGTATGAGAGGGCTGGCATTGGAATGGTTTGCCTCATACTTGCAGGACCGATACCAGTATGTGGAGGTACCTGGAGTGGATTCCCATGGCTGCTCTCGGCCCTATGCCTCGTCACTGGGTATCATCACTTGTGGTTTTCCTCAGGGGTCTGTCCTCGGTCTTGTATTGTTTCTGCTTTATATTAATGACTTGTATTCTTGCCATGGGGATAGGATGGTTTGCCTCTTTGCCAACGACACATCCCTGACTGTGTCCGGTTGCTCAAGGGAAGATCTTGATATAAGATTGTTTGTTCAATCGAACAGCCTGCTGCAGTGGTTTGATGAAAACTTGCTCAAACTAAATACAGATAAAACCCACTTCTTAAATTTTTCAATTAGAAATAACCATAGAAATCAATTAAAATTACTTTTGGACGATGTTGAGTTAGAAGCTACTCACCAAACTAAATTTTTAGGTTTGATCTTAGATAATAACATCCGTTTCCATGCTCATATCGACACTGTTTGTAGGAGAGTGAGTTCATCAGTATTTCTTTTAAGACAGATCTCCAGAATCGCAAAAGTCAATGTTTTGATGACTGCTTACTATGGCTCACTCTACCCTCACTTGGTGTATGCAGTGCCGATATGGGGATGCAAGAACAAAAGAACTTTATTCTTATTCCATTTTCATAAAAGGGCTATTCGAGCTATTCATGGCTTGGATAGTCAACAGTTCTGTAAAAACTTATTTCGTTCATCAAAGTCTTACCATTTCCCTCCATATATATATATTAGAAACACTAACCTTTGTTAAAAATAATTTTCATCTTTTAAATAGTCAAAGAACTCATTTCCATTCACTCCGAAATAATATCAATCTTAACATTCCAGCCCATTTAACAACTTTCTTTCAAAGACAGTGTTTGTACAGTGCAGTGAAACTGTACAACCTTCTCCCCTGAAATCTGAAGTTAGAATCAAACCCTGCAGCTTTTAAAAAACAGCTCAAAAGTATTCCTGTAGAAAAATGTTATTACAGTGTCTGAGATTGTCTCACTGATGGGTTTGGTGTTTAGAAATAATTTGTTTTTGTTGTTTATTTTAAATTTTTTAAATATAAAACCTAGACTTAAGACATGGCTAATGCAATGTATTTTGTAAGTATTTTGTAAAGAGTATAGTAAAGTACTTTGTATTCTGACAAAGTAACGAATCCAACGTCACTTTGTCAGAATGGTGGGTGTCAAGATTGGTTTCATCAATTTCCAGTTGTGGGTTTACCTGAAGAATTAGGGTTTCAATCTTTGGAAATGCACAATCTAACGGTTGACCTGGTCTTTCTTCTCAAACTACTGAATGGCGAGGTGAATTATCCTGACATCCTTAGTTTGATTGCCGTGAAGGTTCCTTCATCTACTCGTTCAGCTGAACTTTTTACAAGGCAGTATTACCGGACAAATTATGCAGCTAACAGTATCATGACACGTCTTCAGATAGACAACAAAGTGTCTGTGAATGTGGATTTCGTCAGGGAGGGCGAGACAACATTTAGGCGTAAAATGTCTTTGTTCCTACGAAGTGCCCCTGTGCTTTAGGTGGTGCCTCTAAATAACTACACAATGTTAATGTACTTGTTATTGCCTGGCTTCTACGGTTTGCTAGCCCTGATTATTTGATTGATATTAATATCTAGTTTATATTGTTATTGTACTGTTATTTGTTGTAAGTCATTCGCATATAAAAATTGGCGATGTCCGTTGGATATAAATAAATATTTTTTTAAGGAGAGACTGATTTCCTCTTCAACCTTTACCCATTCTCCATTGATTATTGATCTGTGCTGGGAACTTATCATACAGAGTGAAGGGAAGAACCGGTAGACATAAACCCAAGTAAGTTGCATGTAGAGGAGAGAGAATGTTTACTTCTCCTACCTCAGTCCACCACCAGGGCAGTGAGCTGCAAGGTACAGTAACAGATAAAGCATTTTAAACAATGATGGTAAAATATTTTAACTATGTTGGTGAAACTGGCAATCACTCTTATTTAAACCATCAAGAATACTTCAGTACAACTCAATTGATTATTCAACATAATATAAAATCCAATGTAAACACTGTGCCAAGTGGGATCATTGTTGTTATGACAGATCCATGCTTCTAACAGTGACTGCACTAAGAACATATGACAATACGTGGTGGGGACGAATCTCGCACATACGCTGTTCACAGGCCATTGACCATGGGTCGGACATTACATTACAAGCTTATTATTACTGATAAATACTAACTGTCAAGGCTTGGATTCGAACCTGCACTATCTCTAACTCAGGTGCAAAGTCCTGGTGCCTTAGACTGCTTGGCCACTGGCTCTCTATTCGTGTTCATTTAGAAAAGTTAAATAACAAGTAAGAAGAGAATTTTATAATTAACTCCTTTTAATGTTTACAAATAGTTTAAATATTTTTCCATTAGTTTTATTAAATTTACAAAAATATGGCAACAAAGTATAAAATTATAATTTTCCATTATTTTGTTAAGGTTCACAATGGCCCACCACACCCCTCCAATTTTGGATACAGCTATGCTAAGCGTATGATTGATGTGATGAACCGTGGTTATTACGAGCAGCATGGTCGGTTATTCACCTCTGTGGTTCCTTGCAACGTGTTTGGGCCCCACGATAACTTCGACTTGCAGGCCAGCCACGTCATCCCAGGTTTGATGCACAGGATGTACAATGCTATACAATCAGGTAGTCCAAGTTTTGAACTAAGTCATTTAATAGATGTACATTGGCCTTATAACTATTCAATTGTTCGATTGGATGTGACTATCCGGAATCTGTCCTCTTCAGAAAAGATTAAAAAATAAAGGTAGTTTTTTCTTCAGTGGCAAAATCAGATAGGTTTCCACTACCATATACATGTTATAAGAGTAAAAGGGGTATAAATGTGCTGCAAATGACATTTGAGGTCCCGATCCTTTTACTGTGCTAAACATTGTATATGCCGTCGCTTTTGAATTTATAGAATGCTGCATTAGGCTCCCATACAACGTTATTTGTTGTAACCTTGTCACCAGTACTCATTGTCAGTGACTCGGCTGAATTGTGGAATGTAATAATTACAACTCTCTTCTATTTTTAAGTTAAAAATTAAAACAATAACAATACTTATGTTCATAGAATATAAATACAACACAATAAACTAAAAGGAATATAAAATAGGAGGAAGAGAAGAATTTAAGATGCAAAAACTTGCAAATTGTAATAACAAATACAAAATGTAACTTTAATTGAACATATAAAATAAAAACAAACTAAATTTTAATTTGAACACTACTGTTAGCGTTCATAGCTAATAATTTTATTTTCCTGTATTACATTTCTAAATTTTATTTTCTATATTAGCTTATTAAATGTTAGTTTGGTTGAAAAGTGGGCACAGCAGATATCTTCAGTTTGGGGTGCTGCTTTGTGTATATACCTGCACCCAAGATGGTTGAAGTGGAGGCAGTCACTGCAATGCCAATTATATGCCTATGTCCTCTGTTTATTCTGTGTACATTGATGTCCAACTTTCGCCCTGTGGCAGAAATTACTGGGGTTGTAACAAACCTAGTGGCAAAACACTTTGCCACTGATTAAAGTGTTGCAACTCCTAACCTTAGAGCTGAAGTTGGCATGTATCTGCTTGCACACTTAGACACACTTGTACACTTGTACACTAGCACACTTAGACAGTAAGGGACTTACACAAACATACTTAGATAACACACAGCTAACAAAGACACGCTTAAACAATAGATTTCGAGAAAATCACTGTAATTTAAACTCTTCAACGACAGATCTCCTCAAACCGATTTAAATTTACAAATAAGCTCCAGGACATTCAAAATAGATAATGCAAATAATAATCCGTTTTCAAAACTAAAAATTTTTCATCAAAATATTCAGCACTTAGATTCTCGGAAGGAATCGTTAGAAATAATACTAGAAGAAATAACCCCTAATATCATCATTTTAACTGAACATAACATGAAAACCTGTGATTTAGAAAGATTTAACTTAAATAACTATGTTGTCACATCTATGTATAGTCGAACTACCACCTCAGGTGGGGGTGTGGTGATTCTGTCGGAGAAGAGTTTGAAATCAAAACCGTTAAACTTGTCAAGAGTTGATGAACTAAATGAAGACAAACTTTTTGAATGCTGTGTAGCTAAGTATAGAATAAATAATTTTTGCTTTTTGGTTGTTGGAATGTATAGAATGTATAGAAATGTATAGAAATTGCTCAATTGCAAAACTCAGAATTCTTAAAACGATTTGATAAACTAATGGAGATTTTGGTTTCTCTAAAGGAACAATATAAAATTATAATTGCAGGTGATTTCAATTTTGATGTTTTAACTTTTACAAATGATATTTTAGTGTTTAAAAATATACTGCAATGCAATGGATTTCAATGCTTAGTAGACTTTCCAACTAGGGTCACTTTGACAACATCAACAGCGATTGATAACATTATAACTAATATAGATAAATCAAAATTTGAAGTTACTGGTTTAGTCACAGCATTATCTGACCATGATGGTCAGATTGCAGAATTGAATTTGCCAACTAAGAGGGAGAATAAAACAAACTATCAGTTTGTAGAATGTAGGGATTTTTCTGTACAAAATATGAATACTTTTCGTAATTTACTGTCTAGGGAGAATTGGTTGCCTATATTTTTTGCAGATGTGGAGGATAAATTTAAGACATTTGACAACATTTTTTTGTATAATTTTAATTTAGTTTTTAATGTGAAAAAGGTAAAAATGAATGCAAGCAAAAATGGAGGTAACTGGATTAATAATGACCTAATATTGGAAGAAAAAGAAATTTCTGATTTGACAAAACATGCTAAACATACTGGGAATGCTGAGTTATTAAACTACTGTAAGTCAAAGAATAATGGCTACAAAAAAAGATTGGTGGAAGCAAAAAAAAACTTTTATAATGAACAAATTAGAAATTCTGATAATATTTGTAAAAAAACTTGGGAAATTATAAACAAAGAAACGGGCAAAAATGGAACAAATTTACACTATTCAACTCATCCCCTTAAAGTTAATAATAATTTAATTTCTGATCCTCCGAAAATTAGCAATGCATTCAACAATTATTTTATAGGGGTAATTGAAGAACTGGTTCATAAAGCACCTGAGATTAACAACTTATTACAAAAACTGCAGAATAATACTCGTCGGAACCCAATATCGAATCCATTTAGGTGTCAACCAGTGACAGAACATGAAATCGAAAAAATAATTTCATCTTTGAAAAATAAGCTTTCTAGTGGTCATGATAATATTCCTCTTAAACTAATTAAATATGTTGCAAAACCTTTATTAAAACCATTAGTACACTTAATTAATAGCTCAATCATAACTGGAATTTTTCCTGAAAATCTAAAATTCTCTAAAGTAGTTCCTATTTTTAAAAAGGGAGAAAAATCAGAACTGGGTAGTTATCGTCCTGTATCCTTACTCCCTTCTATATCTAAAATATATGAGAGGGTAATGTACAACAGATTGGTTAAACATTTGCAAAACAACAATTTATTTGACACAGAACAACACGGGTTTCGTAAAGGTAGATCAGTAATGACGGCTTTGATAGAGTTCTCAGAAAGTATTATTGATTCATTGGATAGAGGCGAGAAAGTTGCTGGAATTTACATGGATTTGACAAAAGCTTTCGATAGCATATCACATGAAATACTCTTAATGAAACTAAAAATGTTAGGAATATCACAGCTCGGTTTAAATTGGTTCAGATCATATCTTACGGACAGAACTCAGTATGTTGAAATTAAATCCATAGAGGGCGATAAAGTAATGATATATAAATCAGAGGTTTTAAAAATAAAACACGGTGTCCCACAAGGCTCAATCCTTGGACCTCTATTATTTATATGTTATATCCAAGGAATGCCAATAACGTTAAAAAAATTAAATGGTACCAAAAGCCAGTTAGTATTGTATGCTGATGACTCCAACTTAATTACATCAGCCAAAAACTATAGAGACTTGGAGGTAACATGTAAAAAACAAATTGAAAGCATTCAAACCTATTTTCATGAAAATACTTTGTTTTTAAATCTTAGCAAAACTAAATATATGACTTTCTCCACAAGGCAAAATAATGAAAATTCTACTTTTTCTATTTCTAAAGAAATCGAACAAATTAACTGCACAAGGTTTTTAGGGTTATCAATTGACAGCAATCTTAGTTGGGACAGCCATATACAATGTATAACAAAAAAAATTTCTTCAGGGTTATATATTTTAAAAAGAATGTCCTTGTTCTGTGAACTAGATACATTAAAATCGATTTATTTCGCTCACATCCATTCACATATATCATACGGTCTTGCAGTTTATGGGGGGACTTCAAAGAGAAACCTTGATCACATTTTAATTCTTCAAAAAAAGGCAATTAGAATAATGTTGAAATTAGAATATGATACCTCAGTAAAGAATTGTTTTTCGCGTTTGGATATCCTAACCGTATATGACCAGTACATACTTGACTGCATAGTTAGAGTAAACGATCAATTACAAAATTTTATTTTAAGGAGTAACATTCATTCTTATAACACTCAGAACCGGAACCAATTTGACACCTCCCAACATAATCTTAGTTTCTATACAAAAAAAGCATCTCATATGGGAGTTAAATTTTTTAATCACTTACCAATTACTGTAAAAAATCAGATAAATAGCACTTCTTTTAAAAAAACACTTAAAGAATTTCTTCTGAAGAAGAGTTGTTACTCATTAGCTGAGTTTTGGAAAAACGATTAAAGACAGTTTTTGATTGAATGGTCAATTTTTATTTTTTGAATAGGCTACTATACATTCATGCAAGTTTGGTAATATCTATTCAATGTTAATGGAAACGAGTATTTTATACTTGAGTATGGTTAATATTTAAATATAAATTAACATAGAATAATGTAACATACTAGTTTAATAATGCTAAATTAGTATTTTAGCTATCAATTGATTAAATGATGTATGATAATATGTAACAGTGAAGTGGAAATGAATATAATGTGTGTATGTATGTGTATATGTGTGTGTGTATGTATATATGAATATGTATATATATATATATATATGTATGTATTAATCTTAGCGAAATTAGATATGACACTATTTCTGTATGTATAGTACAACACAAATAAAGAATTTTTTATTTGATTTGATTTGCATGTTTGAACATGAAACTAACATATAGAAGTTAATAAATAGTATAAAATATAATTATAATAAAACATGTTTCTAAACGTTACAGATTATCCGAATTCAAACAAAGAAAATCAGTATGATGCTATATTTAAAAGGAATTCTAAATATTGATTTATCAAACTGTTTTACTAAAAATACTGGATTACTAAAAGTTACTGGATCATTTGATATCTTATTTACAATATAAAAAAATAATTAAACTGCCTTGTGACTGAGTTATTATTACACAATCACCAGGCTAACTGATCCAATTTATTTATTCATAAGACGCCGATCGTCAAGATATGGGTGAATATATATTTTGAATGAGTGTGATGAGCGAATGTAGTCATTGTTACAATCTAATTCCACCCAACTCTGTCTTAGAATAATTTCATTTACTCAATTCTTACCACAGTAGTGAATGACTGGACTAATTTTGTCAATGTGGTTTCACATGTAAACATTTTCACATTAAACAAGTTGTTTAGTGACTGAGGAAGGGGCCCCAAAATATTTCTCTAACTAGTTTTATTTTTTTGTAAGTGTATTTCTATCTACAGTTTACCATGCATGGGGACAAAGTGTTTGGGAGATTGTAGGCGATAGGTTGGATGCTCGGTCCTCTTAATACCGACATGGCGTCCGCTTGGTGGTTGCTATCGGCGTGGACAATACTAGAGAAGTCTGGGGTGTCCATGTTGGGTGGTAATCATTGTGCGGATGTTGTGTGGGGGAGATAACTGAGCATCAGGCTTGTCAATTAGCTGAAAATCAGACCAGCACTACGTGGTTCGGATTCCACGTAAAGCTGTAGGTCCCTTAGTTGCCCTGGCTGTTGGGCTATTAATAAATTGCCCTTTCTGAGGAACAGTTGAACTCAGTTAGTAACCAGACTACACTCATCCTACACTCATAAAACCATTCATATTCGCCTTAAAATACGCACAACGTTGTGTCGGCGTCTCATATGTAAGAATGTAAGAAGAATGTAAGAATGTAACATTATTTTTTTAGCATGGATTGCTTACGTATATTTAAGTCTTAACTTAGTAATCCGCAACCAAGATATTGGACGGAGGTTAGGTGTAGATGTAACAGTGCTATGCATTGTAAATAGTTGTTATCTTATTTATTTTTTAGAGATGAACAATGTAATCCAGTGGATGGATTTAATAAAAATGGTCTTGCTAAGGGACTGAAGGTAAGTCTAAATCGATTTCCCAATATCTTAAATGTGGGTTGAATCTAAGTTTACAAGAGATGATTCCTTCCTTTCTTACTGAAAATATAAAGTTTCTATAACTATAACGCTATAAGGTATATATTGTATTTGTTTGTATTAGGACAAAAGCAGTTTGTGGTGCTGGGCTCGGGAAAACCGCTAAGGCAGTTTGTGTACTCCTTAGACTTAGCACGATTGTTCATTTGGGTACTACGCAATTATGAGTCTGTTGAGCCCATTATACTTTCAGGTAAGATACATTACTAAACATGGCCAGTTATGATACATTTAAGCATTTAAATAGTAAGTTATTTTACAGTAAAATACTAGTAATGTTTTAAGAAGTGTTATATTTTATGATAAAGCAAGGAATTACATTGAACTGATCCTTACTGCACAGCTGTTATTACATTTCACAAATTCCCACCTTTTATCCCTTATAAGAAAACGTGAGGTCTCTCACTACGTGAGAAAAAGCAGAAATGCTTACAGAAAGTCAAGTCATAAAGATTAAAGATTAATGTTTTTCATTTCCATTTATCAATAGTATAATAATCGTAATCATGAGCAGCTAATGCAAGCAGCTAACACAAAACTAATCAATCCACAAAAATAATAATCAATTCATTATTTATTATCTATATCAATCAATCAATCAATCTAAATAATTATTTTTGTATATTTATTAGTTTTGTGTTAGCTGCTCGCATTTGCTCATGATTACGATTATTATACTATTGATAAATGGAAATGAAAAACCAGAGTAAGTTTTAAGAGGTCAAGATGAGAGGTTTAAGACGTATACAAGTGTGGAAAAAAAGTGGGGAGTGATACTCTGATTCACTTGTTAATGTACTTGTATTGCTTCTTGCAGACCTAATCATGTTATTGAAGTTATGAAAGACATTTATTAATTATATTCAGCTCAAACAAAACCACTTTTCCACTGGAATTTCCTAATGTTGCCATATGGCAACACATTAAATAAACCCTGAAGTTAACTGATGTACATGATTAACATTTATAATCCTATATTGTTAGATTAGGACTACTAATAATCCAAAGAAAATAATACCCATAGTATATAAATAAAGCTAGGTTTTCACTTAAAAAGTATGAAGCAGCTGAGTTAAACGAAAACAAAAAGCATGGAGGCAGATTGAAATGTATTCACTTGTTCTAAAGATTTCAACCAGGCTGGCCACCTTCTAACTTCTTAACAAAAATGTTCTGTGTTGCTATATAACAATGCTAGGATAGTATGGTTTTAAAAAAGGTAAGTTTGTGGATCTTATGAAGTTGTACTCATTTAAGTGATGATACATTTTTTTAGTGATTTTGCATTAGCTAGTTGCAAACTTTGGTGGGATCTTTTTTGAGTTTATTTATCTGCATGAATTTATCACTATTTTCATGTATGAATTGTAACTTTATCTTGTGGAGATATTTTTCAGCTTTTATTCATTTACCATATAGGAAATTAGTTTTGAGTGAAGATAGTAAAATATATTTTATTCTTTGGAGATAAAAGAACTAACCCATAGATCTCTCTAAATATCAACTGGATCACTCACTCTGTGCTGAGATATGGTCCAAAGCAGATCAGCGCCTCAGCCAACTTAAAGTGATTTGAGATTGCCGACCCATTGACTCCAGTGCGTTTTCTGTATGCACTCTCACTTATATAATCTTTTAGCGATGTGTAGCGATCAAAATGATTCCTAATGTATCTTATGCTACACTACATAAAAAGTTCAGTATGATTGTTTACATTATTTTACTTTTAGACTAAACTGTCTAGCTATTTTTATCTAGGGTTTATAAAACATCTAGTGTTCAAAAGGCTTTCAGTAGAGTTCAGTAACAGATTCAGTATATCCCTCTTAAAATATCACATTAAATATTCACAGTATCATATTCATTATTGAATATGAGCAGTGAGTGAAACACATTATGACATCGGCTCCGTAATTTTTGTTAATTTTCAGTGGGTTAAAGTGTTCGGATTTACATCAAATTTTACATAGATTTGTGTCTAGTTTATAATAACAAGTGGTGTATAATATTTGGTGAAGTGTTTCCTGCTATATTGTTAGTTTTACGGTAGTTGGAGCCTGTTATCGTCAGTAAGTACACTGCTATCAGTGATTCCATCAGTCACAATGCCAACTGGTTCCAAGGTCTCGACACGTGGAGCAGCCAAGTCTGACGAGCCTACAGAAAGTCCATCTCTTCTGTTCTCGATGAGAAATTAAATTCAATATTGGGTATGCTTGAGAGGAACTGCACTGACGTTAACGATATTAAAAAAAAAAAAAAGCAAAAAGATCTTGGAGCATCAATAGAGTTATGTTATTCTAGCATAAGTGAAGTAAAATCTATGTTGGGTGAGCAAGGTAATAAAATAAAAAATTGTGAATATAAATTAGAGGTACTTCAAAATGAAAATGTGAGGTTAAATAAAGAACCGAGTTTGTTGCAATCCAGTATTAATGCCGTTGAACAGTATTCACATAGGAATAATTTAATTATCCATGGAATTCCAGAGGAAAACAAAGAAAACATTTTTGGTGTGATGAGGCGCCTGGCAAATGTTTTGCAGTTCTCCAACTGGTCGGAAAAACTAGTTGATGCAGTACACAGATTTTGCCAAGCAACTGGAAATCAGCTTTGTCCCATTATAATGAAGTTCGTCAGCCGGCTATATAGGGACGAGTTCCTCAACAAGTAGAAGGTGCGACATAATCTGCGAGCGACTGACTTGGGGCACAGCAGTGAGAACCTGCGTACATCAACGAGTCTTTGACAACTGCAACCAGAAGCGGTGCAAGAGAAGTTACACACAGGTTTGGACGAGTTGCAATATCTACGTCAGGAAGGGACCCATCGTCAGAATAGCTTCAGATCGGGATCTCAATAAATTGTAAACCTCGCCCATGGACACATGTGAGTTACTTTTGTGTATATTTGGGCGTATATGTAATGGATGGTTATTATGTATTTATTTGTTATTCAATTTGATTTGTTCAATATGATTTGTTAATTTATATTTAACTTTTATTTATTCGTTATTATTTATTTATATTTATAGGTTTAAAGAGATTAAATATTCAAATTCCACTATATATATACTGTATATATGAATTTGTTGTTGACCGTGGTTTGTTGTTAATTGTCTTTTTAAATGTTTGTGGGTTGGCGAGGATTGTTGGTTATAAAATTCACAGTTATTATTGAACTTAAATAAAGATTTAGTTACTTATAATATTTATTTAAAAAAATGTAAGGCGGCTCAGAACGAAAGTAAATTCTTTTTATGAAAATGCTGCAGCTAACAATTTCAGTATTAAAGCTCTCAATGAAACATTTTTGCATTTAAATGTCAGCACATCGTAATTGTTTCCTGAAACATATAATGTGTTTAGAAGTGATCGAAGCTAGGAAGCATTGAGTAAGTTAATTGGAGGGGGTGTATTACTAGGTGTAGATAGAAATATAATATGTAGTAGAGTAGATATATTAGATGTTACTGTTGATGATATTGAATGTGTGGGTGAAAATACCCAATACAAAAGGTGGATTGTTGTGTCTGCATTGTTAATATACGCCCAAGAGCAAATATTGTAACACATCAAATGTTTTATTAAAGTCTATATAAAGTAAATTTAATGGATAACTGTTGTGTATTGATTGTAGATTTTAATTTGCAGATGTATGAGTATAAGTACAACTTGTATAATGGTGATAAACTATGCAAGGAACTATTAAAATTTTTAAATGAACAGAATTATACTCTTAAGAATACTGTGTGTACCAGAATAAAATGTTGGATTTAGTGATTACAAATATTGATAATACAACAGTTGGTTTGGGAGGACTCTTATCATTCAGCGATAGAGGTGGGGATTGTTATCTGCGTTCCTTTATTGTGTAGGCCAAAGTTGAATGAAGCGCTAGCCTATTCTTTTGATAGAACCAACTTCTTCCAGCTTTATCGTAACTTAGTTGAATTTGACTGGGATTGTCTTAGTTCTATTTCAAATGTAAATGAAGCTGTGGATTTATTTTATAAAAATGTCTACAAAGTTCTTGATTTAGCATGTCCTAAAAAGAAGTGTAAACAGTCCAAATACCCATTTTGGTTCACAAAATCAATAATTCCAAAAATCAAATTAATAACCTGTTGCAGGCGTGTGTTGCCTGTCTCTGAGAGTGATGTGTTCGTTACAATTAAAAAACTAATTCAAAAGCTACTATAGGTCCATACTTATTGCCGCAATATTTGAATAAGGGGTGTGTTGATATTTTGTCGAAAACACATACTATTATTTTTAATTTAAGTTAAAAAACTTGTTTTTTTCAGAAAAATACAAAATCTCTAAAATAACGCCAATTTTTAAAAGTCGAAAAGAATCTCAGATTGAAATTTATAAACTGTTGGCTGTTTTGTCTATTCCGGCTAAAGTGTTTAAGATAATTATCCAGAAACCATTATTTAAGCATTTTAAGAACCATCTTTTGCCTAATCAGCATGGGTTTGTTCCAGTGTGGTACATTAACACAAATTTACTATCCTTCACAAATTACATCTCCTCGGGTTTGGATAGAAACACCCAGACAGATGCTGTATTCCTTGAACTGGCCAAGGCATTTGACAAAGTGGATCATTTAATTTTACTTAGGAAATTGCATTATTATGGATTATCAGATAGCTTGAACTACTTTTTTAGGTCTTATTTAATAAATAGGAAGCAATATGTGTTTTATAAGGGACATTTATCATAAAAATTTACTGTCCAGTCAGGAGCCCCCAAGAATCGAACTTAGGACCGTTGTTTGTTTACGATCATGATTAATGACTTGTGCAAACATGTGGTCCACTCGAAGCCATTATTATTTGCAGATGACTTGAAGCTATTTCACTACATAACAGAATACCGTGATGCTGAGAGACTTCAAGAAGATCTTGATAGCATTTATAAATGGGGGGAAAACAATAAAATGAAATTTAATCTATCTAAATGCCATACTATGACCTTCAGTCGATCAGAAAATTACATTAAAAGCAAATACTATTTAAATGGACAGTAAATGACAAAGACAAAATTTCTAAAAATTTACTTTTTAAAAGATTATTAAAATTTAAAAATTAATTCTACCAATATATATATATATATATATATATATATATATATATATATACACATACACATACATATTATCAACAGCTGTGAATAATTTGGACATCTTAAATGGTTTATTAATATTGTTTTATAACCTACATGTACTTGAAGATGACTTCATAGTAGTTGAAATGTACACCGTACAACAAATTATTAAGAAATGTTAAAGGTATTCTATTAATAATATTTTATTTTACTATGCACTTTCTAGAGGCTTCAATTTAATTAGAAATTTACAGAATGGTTACTAATGAATATTATATTTCAGTAATCCTAAAACATCTGATTATAATGCTACATTTTTTTATTTAACTAATTAATATTAGGCTTAAAAAAGGCAATTCAAACATCTCATTTGTTCTCCAATGGGCTGTGTAACAGATCAAATTAGATTAGACAATTTCGCAAAAAGCATTACTCAATTCTACTCATGTACTTCAGCAGCAGTTACTATTGTATTGAGTATTGACGAGATTTAATAATAGTCATCTGAGGAGAGGTTTTTCACACAAGAAGTTTGTCATGTATTGAAATCTACCATCAATGAAGCCCCTTCAGATATAGAGACAATTACAAGAAAACAATTAGGACACAAAGACAAATTCAAACGATGTCACCAAACATAGCAACTAAACAATCCTCAGTGACTGAGTATTGCGGTGTCATCTCCAGGATGTCCTTTTCTTGGATGGACCTCACCAGAATCGAAAAAGAAATGTAAACACTCGTTCTTTTTTAATAATAGACATATAAAGACTCTTCCAAAGTCAGTCAACACTATATATATATATATATATATATATATATATATATATATATATATATATATATATATATATATATATATATATATATTAAAAACAAAAACAAAACTTTTATATTGAAAATTTAAAATAATATAATCAACTAAAAATAACTAAGAGAAAAAAATTCGCTGCAGTATAATTAAGAGTGCACGATTGACATATTTATAGTTGCCAGATCAACAAGATCAATCTATGCGTTGATTTGGCCAGTCTTGGGTTAAATAAAATGCCCTGATAATTTAAGAATAATATAAAATTTTTATATGTTAATCAAGTAAAAACTTGTTTCTTCTTTCAGTTGATGAAAAAGATGAGGTGACTATAGCAGAGTTGGCTAAAAAGATTGCATTAGCTTTTCAATTTGAGGGGGAAATTGTGTTTGACACAACTAGTGCTGATGGACAGTTTAAGAAGACTGCTAGTAATTCAAAACTGCGCTCCCTTCTGCCTGATTTCAAGTTTACACCTCTTGACCAAGCAATTCAAGAAACTGTTGATTGGTTCAAGAGGAATCACTCAAATGCAAGGCTTAAAAACTAAGATATTTGTTGTAAATAATGAACTAAATATATTTTTATTTTAATTTAATGTGTTTTTTTTAAATAATTTCATGCATTCTTCTAACATATGTCTTTTGCAAAACTATCTACTGAAAAATATTTTATATAATTAAATAAATTAATTTAATGATGATTTAACTAAACTTATTAATTTGATTATTGGCAATTTACAACAAGTAGATCATGTCTAAATAAAGTAACAGAGTAAAGTAACAAATCAAAATAAAATAACTGTAGAAAGTTAAATTAAATTATAAAATACGGGAACTGATTAAAAATTAAATTTGTTTAATCATATAATTATAAAACTGAAGCTAAATACATAAGATTCTGTATAATTACATTTTAGAACTTTGATGTATTGATCTCATTAACGTACATTGCTGAAAAATTTTACAATAATTACAGTAAAACCTCTTTAATCTGGCATTCATTAGTTCAGAATTTGCTATAATCCAGCATTGTTTGTATCAACTATAAAAAAAAACTTCAAAATCACAGCGCAATGTACATACACCGTATGTCACTCTGCTCCTGTAATAATCAGCTTTTGTTGAACGAATCCGATGTAAATTGGGGATATTCGGAAAGCCTAGGTTGATTTGATTATTCTGATAAATTAGGACACACCATTTTTCTTTGCTTAGTTCGACGCTGTCATTCCTTATTACATATTTGATGTGTGTTGAATGAAGCATTTTTAAGTGTACGTTAAGTTATGAATTAATATTATTATTCTACTTGAGTCATTCTACATACAGGCACTGTAATATTTTAATTTGTATAATTATTTACTCAATTCAGTAAAATATTTTGAAATCAACGAAAGCAGGCAATGAAAAGGGTCAACTGAAAGGTAAAATGTGGATAAAAATGTTTATAATTTACCAAAAGATTGATGTCTGGAGAGATTGAATGCCATTTTAATGCCTAGTCATCATGTTACTTCTGTGATTACTATAGAAGTTGTCTCCCACTGGAGGCCGGTTTGCGATCTTCCACTAACAATGTTTCTGCCAAAATATCACCAAAAGTAGTGTATTATCACAGTCTAACATTATACAGTCACAACAATTCCACTGCTGCACTGCGGAGCATGCTAGATGATAGCAGTCCAGCAGCCAGCACAACTACGTTGTATTACATTGTTTGTAGTAGGGAATTGGACTTTATAATATTAATGAGAGAGTTGCAATGCCATAGATAAATTATTAAACATGCAGTTTTGTTTAGTTATTTATAAATTTCAACCATCAAAGACAAAACTCCTTTTTTTAAATACAAATTAGTACATTAAAACATATCGTACTTACAAACCACATCTTTTATAAGAGATAGTGTTTTACTAAAATTAAAATGATTCAAATATATTAAAAAAAAAAAAAACTATTCGAAAGCAATTATCATCAGTTATTTGAAATTCACAAGTCA
>JAQJVL010002079.1:0-123794 GCA_035578905.1 Stictocephala bisonia
GTTTCAATCATGCGATCTTTGAGTTTCAAACTTGCTATCTTTGAGTTTCAATCTTGCTATCTTTGAGTTTAAATCTTGCGATCTTTGAGTTTCAATCTTGCAATCTTTGATTTTAAATCTTACAATCTTTGAGTTTCAGTCTTACGATCTTTGAGTTTCAATCTTGCCATCTTTGAGTTTCAATTTTGCGATCTTTGAGTTTTAAACTTGCGATCTTTGTGGTTAAATCTTGCTATCTTTGAGTTTCAATCTTGCGATCTTTGAGTTTCAATCTTGCGATCTTTGAGTTTCAATCTTGCAATCTCTAAATTTCAATCTTGCGATCTTTGAGTTTTAATCTTGCGATATTTGAGTTTTAATCTTGTGATCTTTGAGTTTCAATCTTGCGATCATTGAGTTTCAATCTTGCGATCTTTGAGTTTCAATCTTGCGATCTTTGAGTTTCAATCTTGCTATCTTTAAGTTTCAATCTTCGATCTTTGAGTTTCAATTTATCTTGATTTCAATCTTGCGATCTTTAGTTTCAATCTTGCGATTTTGAGTTTCAATTTGCGATCTTTGAGTTTCAACTTGCGATCTTTGTTTCAATCTTGTATCTTGAGTTAATCTTGCGTTTGAGTTTCAATTCATCTTGAGTTCAATCTTGCATCTTTATTTATCTGCGATCTTGATTTAATTCTTTGTTAATCTTGTTGTTTCATTTGATTTAGTTTTCTTGCGATCTTGAGTTCAATCTTGCTCTTTAGTTTAATCTGCGATCTTTGAGTTTCAATCTTGCGATCTTTATTCAATCTCATCTGATTAATTTGCGATCTTTATTTCAATCTGGATCTTATTATCTTGCGATTTGAGTTTCAATCTTGATCTTTAGTTAATTCCTTCATTTTTGAGTTAATCTTCTTGATTTTCATCTTGCTCTTTTATTTCATCTTGGATCTTTAGTTATCTTGCATTTAGTTTCAATCTGCATTTTAGTTTCAACTTGCATCTTTGAGTTTCAATTTGCATCTTTAGTTCAATCTTGCGATCTTTGATTTCATTTGCATCTTTGATTTAATCTTCGATTTGTTTTTCATTTTGATTTATTATTTTATTTCTTGCGATCTTTGAGTTTCAATCTTCGATCTTTGAGTTTCAATCTGCGATCTTTGAGTTTCAATCTTGCGATCTTTGATTTCAATCTGCGATTTTGAGTTTCAATCTGCATCTTTGAGTTTCAATCTTGCATCTTTATTCAATCTTTATCGAATAGTTTCATCTTGATCTTGAGTTTCAATTTGCATTTTAGTTTATCTTGCGATCTTGAGTTTAATCTGCGATCTTTGAGTTTCATCTTGCGATCTTGAGTTCAATCTTGCGATCTTTGAGTTTAATTTCATTTTAGTTCATTGCGATCTTTAAATTTCAATCTGATCTTGATTTCATCTTGCGATTTTGGTTTCAATCTTGCATCTTTAAGTTCAATCTGCATCTTTAAGTTTCATCTTGCAATCTTTAATATCTTGTATCTTGAGTTTAATCTTCATCTTTGATTCATCTTGCATTTGAGTTTCAATCTTGCGATCTTGAGTTTAATCTGCATCTTTGAGTTCAATCTGCTTTGAGTTTCAATCTTGGATCTTGAGTTTAATTGCGTTAGTTCAACTGCGATCTTATTAATCTTGGATCTTTGAGTCAATCTTGCATTGAGTTCAATCTTGATCTTTGTTAATTATTTTATTCAATGATTTTGATTTCAATTTGATTTATTATTTCGATTTATTAATCTGGACTTGTTAATCTATTTATTTAATCTTGCATCTTTGATTATCTTGGATCTTTAGTTCATTGCATTATTTAATCGATCTAGTTCTCTTATCTTTGAGTTTAATCTGCCATCTTGGTTTAATTTGCGATCTTATTTTACTCGATCTTGGTCATCTATCTTGAGTTATTCATCTTTGATTATTGGATCTGAGTAACTTGCATCTTATTCATCTGCATCTTTGGTTAATTTCGTATTGAGTTATCTGGATCTGTTCTTGCATCTTATTCATCTTGATCTGATTAATTGCTATTAGTAATTTGATCTGTTCATCTTGCGTCTTGGTTTCAATTGCGTCTTTGAGTTCACTCATCTTTGAGTCATGCGATCTTTGAGTTTATCTTGCATCTTGGTTCAATCTGCATCTTTGATTTCAATCTCATCTTTGATCAATCTTCGATCTTGATTAATCTGCATCTTTGAGTTTCAATCTTCGATCTGAGTTCAATCTTCGACTTGATTCATCTGATCTTATTCAATTCTTGCGATCTTGAGTTTCAATCTTGCGATCTTTCAATTTCAATCTTGTGATCTTTGAGTTTCAATCTTGCGATTTTTGAGTTTCAATCTTGCTATCTTTAAGTTTCAATCTTGCAATCTTTAAGTTTCAATCTTGCAATCTTTGAGATTCAATCTTGCTATCTTTGAGTTTGAATCTTTCAATCTTTGAGTTTCAATCTTGCCATTTTTGAGTTTCAATCTTGCGATCTTTGAGTTTGAATCTTGCAATCTTTGAGTTCCAATCTTGCCATTTTTGAGTTTCAATCTTGCGATCTTTGAGTTTCAATTTTGCGATCTTTAAGTTTCAATCTTGCGATCTTTGAGTTTCAATCTTGCGATCTTTGAGTTTCAATCTTGCGATCTTTGAGTTTCAATCTTGTGATCTTTGAGTTTCAATCGTTTGATCTTTGAGTTTCAATCTTGCGATCTTTGAATTTCAATCTTGTGATCTTTAAGTTTCAATCTTGCGATTTTTGAGTTTCAATCATGCGATCTTTGAGTTTCAAACTTGCTATCTTTGAGTTTCAATCTTGCTATCTTTGAGTTTAAATCTTGCGATCTTTGAGTTTCAATCTTGCAATCTTTGATTTTAAATCTTACGATCTTTAAGTTTCAGTCTTACGATCTTTGAGTTTCAATCTTGCCATCTTTGAGTTTCAATTTTGCGATCTTTGAGTTTTAAACTTGCGATCTTTGTGGTTCAATCTTGCTATCTTTGAGTTTCAATCTTGCGATCTTTGAGTTTCAATCTTGCGATCTTTGAGTTTCAATCTTGCAATCTCTAAATTTCAATCTTGCGATCTTTGAGTTTCAATCTTGCGATCTTTGAGTTTCAATCTTGCGATCTTTGAGTTTCAATCTTGCGATCTTTGAGTTTCAATCTTGCGATCTTTGAGTTTCAATCTTGCGATCTTTGAGTTTCAATCTTGCGATCTTTGAGTTTCAATCTTGCGATCTTTGAGTTTCAATCGTTCGATCTTTGAGTTTCAATCTTGCGATCTTTGAATTTCAATCTTGTGATCTTTGAGTTTCAATCTTGCGATTTTTGAGTTTCAATCATGCGATCTTTGAGTTTCAAACTTGCTATCTTTGAGTTTCAATCTTGCTATCTTTGAGTTTCAATCTTGCGATCTTTGAGTTTCAATTATGCGATCTTTGAGTTTCAATCTTGCGATCTTTGAGTTTAATTCTTGCGATCTTTGAGTTTCAATCTTGCGATCTTTTAGTTTCAATCTTGAGATCTTTGAGTTTCAATCTTGCTATTTTTTAGTTTAAATCTTGCGATCTTTGAGTTTCAATCTTGCGATCTTTGAGTTTCAATCTTGCGATCTTTGAGTTTCAATCTTGCGATCTTTGAGTTTCAATCGTTCGATCTTTGAGTTTCAATCTTGCGATCTTTGAATTTCAATCTTGTGATCTTTGAGTTTCAATCTTGCGATTTTTGAGTTTCAATCATGCGATCTTTGATTTTCAATCTTGCGATCTTTTAGTTTCAATCTTGAGATCTTTGAGTTTCAATCTTGCTATTTTTTAGTTTAAATCTTGCGATCTTTGAGTTTCAATCTTGCGATCTTTGAGTTTCAATCTTGTGATCTTTAAGTTTCAATCTTGCGATTTTTGAGTTTCAATCATGCGATCTTTGAGTTTTAAACTTGCTATCTTTGAGTTTCAATCTTGCTATCTTTGAGTTTAAATCTTGCGATCTTTGAGTTTCAATCTTGCAATCTTTGATTTTAAATCTTACAATCTTTAAGTTTCAGTCTTACGATCTTTGAGTTTCAATCTTGCCATCTTTGAGTTTCAATTTTGCGATCTTTGAGTTTTAAACTTGCGATCTTTGTGGTTCAATCTTGCTATCTTTGAGTTTCAATCTTGCGATCTTTGAGTTTCAATCTTGCGATCTTTGAGTTTCAATCTTGCAATCTCTAAATTTCAATCTTGCGATCTTTGAGTTTTAATCTTGCAATATTTGAGTTTTAATCTTGTGATCTTTTGGTTTCAATCTTGCGATCTTTGAGTTTCAATCTTGCGATCTTTGAGTTTCAATCTTGCTATCTTTAAGTTTCAATCTTGCGATCTTTGAGTTTCAATCGTTCGATCTTTGAGTTCCAATCTTGCGATCTTTGAGTTTCAATCGTTCGATCTTTGAGTTTTAATCTTGCGATCTTTGAGTTTCAATCTTGCAATCTTTAAGGTTCAATCTTGCAATCTTTGAGATTCAATCTTGCTATCTTTGAGTTTGAATCTTGCAATCTTTGAGTTTCAATCTTGACATTTTGAGTTTCAATCTTGCAATCTTTTAGTTTCAATCTTGCGATCTTTGAGTTTCAATCTTGTGATCTTTGAGTTTCAATCTTGCGATCTTTGAGTTTCAATCTTGCGATCTTTGAGTTTCAATCTTGCGATCTTTGAGTTTCAATCGTTCGATCTTTGAAGTTTCAATCTTGCGAACTTTGAGTTTCAATCTTGTGATCTTTGAGTTTCAATCTTGCGATCTTTGAGTTTTAATCATGCGATCTTTGAGTTTCAATCTTGTGATCTTTGAGTTTCAATCTTGCGATCTTTGAGTTTCAATCTTGCGATCTTTGAGTTTCAAACTTGCGATCTTTGAGTTTCAATCTTGCGATCTTTGAGTTTCAATCTTGCGATCTTTGAGTTTGAATCTTGCAATCTTTAGTTTCAATCTTGCAATCTTTGAGTTTCAATCTTGCGATCTTTGAGTTTCAATCTTGTGATCTTTGAGTTTCAATCTTGCGATTTTTGAGTTTCAATCATGCGATCTTTGAGTTTCAAACTTGCTATCTTTGAGTTTCAATCTTGCTATCTTTGAGTTTCAATCTTGCGATCTTTGAGTTTCAATTATGCGATCTTTGAGTTTCAATCTTGCGATCTTTGAGTTTAATTCTTGCGATCTTTGAGTTTCAATCTTGCGATCTTTTAGTTTCAATCTTGAGATCTTTGAGTTTCAATCTTGCTATTTTTTAGTTTAAATCTTGCGATCTTTGAGTTTCAATCTTGCGATCTTTGAGTTTCAATCTTGCGATCTTTGAGTTTCAATCTTGCGATCTTTGAGTTTCAATCGTTCGATCTTTGAGTTTCAATCTTGCGATCTTTGAATTTCAATCTTGTGATCTTTGAGTTTCAATCTTGCGATTTTTGAGTTTCAATCATGCGATCTTTGATTTTCAATCTTGCGATCTTTTAGTTTCAATCTTGAGATCTTTGAGTTTCAATCTTGCTATTTTTTAGTTTAAATCTTGCGATCTTTGAGTTTCAATCTTGCGATCTTTGAGTTTCAATCTTGTGATCTTTAAGTTTGAATCTTGCAATCTTTGAGTTCCAATCTTGCCATTTTTGAGTTTCAATCTTGCGATCTTTGAGTTACAATTTTGCGATCTTTAAGTTTCAATCTTGCGATCTTTGAGTTTCAATCTTGCGATCTTTGAGTTTCAATCTTGCGATCTTTGAGTTTCAATCTTGTGATCTTTGAGTTTCAATCGTTTGATCTTTGAGTTTCAATCTTGCGATCTTTGAATTTCAATCTTGTGATCTTTAAGTTTCAATCTTGCGATTTTTGAGTTTCAATCATGCGATCTTTGAGTTTCAAACTTGCTATCTTTGAGTTTCAATCTTGCTATCTTTGAGTTTCAATCTTGCTATCTTTGAGTTTCAATCTTGCGATCTTTGAGTTTCAATTATGCGATCTTTGAGTTTCAATCTCGCGATCTTTGAGTTTAATTCTTGCGATCTTTGAGTTTCAATCTTGCGATCTTTTAGTTTCAATCTTGAGATCTTTGAGTTTCAATCTTGCTATTTTTTAGTTTAAATCTTGCGATCTTTGAGTTTCAATCTTGCGATCTTTGAGTTTCAATCTTGCGATCTTTGAGTTTCAATCTTGCGATCTTTGAGTTTCAATCGTTCGATCTTTGAGTTTCAATCTTGCGATCTTTCAATTTCAATCTTGTGATCTTTGAGTTTCAATCTTGCGATTTTTGAGTTTCAATCTTGCTATCTTTAAGTTTCAATCTTGCAATCTTTAAGTTTCAATCTTGCAATCTTTGAGATTCAATCTTGCTATCTTTGAGTTTGAATCTTTCAATCTTTGAGTTTCAATCTTGCCATTTTTGAGTTTCAATCTTGCGATCTTTGAGTTTGAATCTTGCAATCTTTGAGTTCCAATCTTGCCATTTTTGAGTTTCAATCTTGCGATCTTTGAGTTTCAATTTTGCGATCTTTAAGTTTCAATCTTGCGATCTTTGAGTTTCAATCTTGCGATCTTTGAGTTTCAATCTTGCGATCTTTGAGTTTCAATCTTGTGATCTTTGAGTTTCAATCGTTTGATCTTTGAGTTTCAATCTTGCGATCTTTGAATTTCAATCTTGTGATCTTTAAGTTTCAATCTTGCGATTTTTGAGTTTCAATCATGCGATCTTTGAGTTTCAAACTTGCTATCTTTGAGTTTCAATCTTGCTATCTTTGAGTTTAAATCTTGCGATCTTTGAGTTTCAATCTTGCAATCTTTGATTTTAAATCTTACGATCTTTAAGTTTCAGTCTTACGATCTTTGAGTTTCAATCTTGCCATCTTTGAGTTTCAATTTTGCGATCTTTGAGTTTTAAACTTGCGATCTTTGTGTTTCAATCTTGCTATCTTTGAGTTTCAATCTTGCGATCTTTGAGTTTCAATCTTGCGATCTTTGAGTTTCAATCTTGCAATCTCTAAATTTCAATCTTGCGATCTTTGAGTTTCAATCTTGCGATCTTTGAGTTTCAATCTTGCGATCTTTGAGTTTCAATCTTGCGATCTTTGAGTTTCAATCTTGCGATCTTTGAGTTTCAATCATGCGATCTTTGAGTTTCAATCGTTCGATCTTTGAGTTTCAATCTTGCGATCTTTGAATTTTAATCTTGTGATCTTTGAGTTTCAATCTTGCGATTTTTGAGTTTCAATCATGCGATCTTTGAGTTTCAAACTTGCTATCTTTGAGTTTCAATCTTGCTATCTTTAAATTTCAATCTTGCGATCTTTGAGTTTCAATTATGCGATCTTTGAGTTTCAATCTTGCGATTTTTGAGTTTAATTCTTGCGATCTTTGAGTTTCAATCTTGCGATCTTTTAGTTTCAATCTTGAGATCTTTGAGTTTCAATCTTGCTATTTTTTAGTTTAAATCTTGCGATCTTTGAGTTTCAATCTTGCGATCTTTGAGTTTCAATCTTGCGATCTTTGAGTTTCAATCTTGCGATCTTTGAGTTTCAATCTTGCGATCTTTGAGTTTCAATCGTTCGATCTTTGAGTTTCAATCTTGCGATCTTTGAATTTCAATCTTGTGATCTTTGAGTTTCAATCTTGCGATTTTTGAGTTTCAATCATGCGATCTTTGAGTTTCAAACTTGCTATCTTTGAGTTTCAATCTTGCTATCTTTGAGTTTCAATCTTGCGATCTTTGAGTTTCAATTATGCGATCTTTGAGTTTCAATCTTGCGATCTTTGAGTTTAATTCTTGCGATCTTTGAGTTTCAATCTTGCGATCTTTTAGTTTCAATCTTGAGATCTTTGAATTTCAATCTTGCTATTTTTTAGTTTCAATCTTGCGATCTTTGAATTTCAATCTTGTGATCTTTGAGTTTCAATCTTGCGATTTTTGAGTTTCAATCATGCGATCTTTGATTTTCAATCTTGCGATCTTTTAGTTTCAATCTTGAGATCTTTGAGTTTCAATCTTGCTATTTTTTAGTTTAAATCTTGCGATCTTTGAGTTTCAATCTTGCGATCTTTGAGTTTCAATCTTGTGATCTTTAAGTTTGAATCTTGCAATCTTTGAGTTCCAATCTTGCCATTTTTGAGTTTCAATCTTGCGATCTTTGAGTTTCAATTTTGCGATCTTTAAGTTTCAATCTTGCGATCTTTGAGTTTCAATCTTGCGATCTTTGAGTTTCAATCTTGCGATCTTTGAGTTTCAATCTTGTGATCTTTGAGTTTCAATCGTTTGATCTTTGAGTTTCAATCTTGCGATCTTTGAATTTCAATCTTGTGATCTTTAAGTTTCAATCTTGCGATTTTTGAGTTTCAATCATGCGATCTTTGAGTTTCAAACTTGCTATCTTTGAGTTTCAATCTTGCTATCTTTGAGTTTCAATCTTGCTATCTTTGAGTTTCAATCTTGCGATCTTTGAGTTTCAATTATGCGATCTTTGAGTTTCAATCTTGCGATCTTTGAGTTTAATTCTTGCGATCTTTGAGTTTCAATCTTGCGATCTTTTAGTTTCAATCTTGAGATCTTTGAGTTTCAATCTTGCTATTTTTTAGTTTAAATCTTGCGATCTTTGAGTTTCAATCTTGCGATCTTTGAGTTTCAATCTTGCGATCTTTGAGTTTCAATCTTGCGATCTTTGAGTTTCAATCGTTCGATCTTTGAGTTTCAATCTTGCGATCTTTGAATTTCAATCTTGTGATCTTTGAGTTTCAATCTTGCAATTTTTGAGTTTCAATCTTGCTATCTTTACGTTTCAATCTTGCAATCTTTAAGTTTCAATCTTGCAATCTTTGAGATTCAATCTTGCTATCTTTGAGTTTGAATCTTTCAATCTTTGAGTTTCAATCTTGCCATTTTTGAGTTTCAATCTTGCGATCTTTGAGTTTGAATCTTGCAATCTTTGAGTTCCAATCTTGCCATTTTTGAGTTTCAATCTTGCGATCTTTGAGTTTCAATTTTGCGATCTTTAAGTTTCAATCTTGCGATCTTTGAGTTTCAATCTTGCGATCTTTGAGTTTCAATCTTGCGATCTTTGAGTTTCAATCTTGTGATCTTTGAGTTTCAATCGTTTGATCTTTGAGTTTCAATCTTGCGATCTTTGAATTTCAATCTTGTGATCTTTAAGTTTCAATCTTGCGATTTTTGAGTTTCAATCATACGATCTTTGAGTTTCAAACTTGCTATCTTTGAGTTTCAATCTTGCTATCTTTGAGTTTAAATCTTGCGATCTTTGAGTTTCAATCTTGCAATCTTTGATTTTAAATCTTACGATCTTTAAGTTTCAGTCTTACGATCTTTGAGTTTCAATCTTGCCATCTTTGAGTTTCAATTTTGCGATCTTTGAGTTTTAAACTTGCGATCTTTGTGGTTCAATCTTGCTATCTTTGAGTTTCAATCTTGCGATCTTTGAGTTTCAATCTTGCGATCTTTGAGTTTCAATCTTGCAATCTCTAAATTTCAATCTTGCGATCTTTGAGTTTCAATCTTGCGATCTTTGAGTTTCAATCTTGCGATCTTTGAGTTTCAATCTTGCGATCTTTGAGTTTCAATCTTGCGATCTTTGAGTTTCAATCTTGCGATCTTTGAGTTTCAATCTTGCGATCTTTGAGTTTCAATCGTTCGATCTTTGAGTTTCAATCTTGCAATCTTTGATTTTAAATCTTACGATCTTTAAGTTTCAGTCTTACGATCTTTGAGTTTCAATCTTGCCATCTTTGAGTTTCAATTTTGCGATCTTTGAGTTTTAAACTTGCGATCTTTGTGGTTCAATCTTGCTATCTTTGAGTTTCAATCTTGCGATCTTTGAGTTTCAATCTTGCGATCTTTGAGTTTCAATCTTGCAATCTCTAAATTTCAATCTTGCGATCTTTGAGTTTCAATCTTGCGATCTTTGAGTTTCAATCTTGCGATCTTTGAGTTTCAATCTTGCGATCTTTGAGTTTCAATCTTGCGATCTTTGAGTTTCAATCATGCGATCTTTGAGTTTCAATCGTTCGATCTTTGAGTTTCAATCTTGCGATCTTTGAATTTTAATCTTGTGATCTTTGAGTTTCAATCTTGCGATTTTTGAGTTTCAATCATGCGATCTTTGAGTTTCAAACTTGCTATCTTTGAGTTTCAATCTTGCTATCTTTAAATTTCAATCTTGCGATCTTTGAGTTTCAATTATGCGATCTTTGAGTTTCAATCTTGCGATTTTTGAGTTTAATTCTTGCGATCTTTGAGTTTCAATCTTGCGATCTTTTAGTTTCAATCTTGAGATCTTTGAGTTTCAATCTTGCTATTTTTTAGTTTAAATCTTGCGATCTTTGAGTTTCAATCTTGCGATCTTTGAGTTTCAATCTTGCGATCTTTGAGTTTCAATCTTGCGATCTTTGAGTTTCAATCTTGCGATCTTTGAGTTTCAATCGTTCGATCTTTGAGTTTCAATCTTGCGATCTTTGAATTTCAATCTTGTGATCTTTGAGTTTCAATCTTGCGATTTTTGAGTTTCAATCATGCGATCTTTGAGTTTCAAACTTGCTATCTTTGAGTTTCAATCTTGCTATCTTTGAGTTTCAATCTTGCGATCTTTGAGTTTCAATTATGCGATCTTTGAGTTTCAATCTTGCGATCTTTGAGTTTAATTCTTGCGATCTTTGAGTTTCAATCTTGCGATCTTTTAGTTTCAATCTTGAGATCTTTGAATTTCAATCTTGCTATTTTTTAGTTTAAATCTTGCGATCTTTGAGTTTCAATCTTGCGATCTTTGAGTTTCAATCTTGCGATCTTTGAGTTTCAATCTTGCGATCTTTGAGTTTCAATCGTTCGATCTTTGAGTTTCAATCTTGCGATCTTTGAATTTCAATCTTGTGATCTTTGAGTTTCAATCTTGCGATTTTTGAGTTTCAATCATGCGATCTTTGATTTTCAATCTTGCGATCTTTTAGTTTCAATCTTGAGATCTTTGAGTTTCAATCTTGCTATTTTTTAGTTTAAATCTTGCGATCTTTGAGTTTCAATCTTGCGATCTTTGAGTTTCAATCTTGTGATCTTTAAGTTTGAATCTTGCAATCTTTGAGTTCCAATCTTGCCATTTTTGAGTTTCAATCTTGCGATCTTTGAGTTTCAATTTTGCGATCTTTAAGTTTCAATCTTGCGATCTTTGAGTTTCAATCTTGCGATCTTTGAGTTTCAATCTTGCGATCTTTGAGTTTCAATCTTGTGATCTTTGAGTTTCAATCGTTTGATCTTTGAGTTTCAATCTTGCGATCTTTGAATTTCAATCTTGTGATCTTTAAGTTTCAATCTTGCGATTTTTGAGTTTCAATCATGCGATCTTTGAGTTTCAAACTTGCTATCTTTGAGTTTCAATCTTGCTATCTTTGAGTTTCAATCTTGCTATCTTTGAGTTTCAATCTTGCGATCTTTGAGTTTCAATTATGCGATCTTTGAGTTTCAATCTTGCGATCTTTGAGTTTAATTCTTGCGATCTTTGAGTTTCAATCTTGCGATCTTTTAGTTTCAATCTTGAGATCTTTGAGTTTCAATCTTGCTATTTTTTAGTTTAAATCTTGCGATCTTTGAGTTTCAATCTTGCGATCTTTGAGTTTCAATCTTGCGATCTTTGAGTTTCAATCTTGCGATCTTTGAGTTTCAATCGTTCGATCTTTGAGTTTCAATCTTGCGATCTTTCAATTTCAATCTTGTGATCTTTGAGTTTCAATCTTGCGATTTTTGAGTTTCAATCTTGCTATCTTTAAGTTTCAATCTTGCAATCTTTGAGATTCAATCTTGCTATCTTTGAGTTTGAATCTTTCAATCTTTGAGTTTCAATCTTGCCATTTTTGAGTTTCAATCTTGCGATCTTTGAGTTTGAATCTTGCAATCTTTGAGTTCCAATCTTGCCATTTTTGAGTTTCAATCTTGCGATCTTTGAGTTTCAATTTTGCGATCTTTAAGTTTCAATCTTGCGATCTTTGAGTTTCAATCTTGCGATCTTTGAGTTTCAATCTTGCGATCTTTGAGTTTCAATCTTGTGATCTTTGAGTTTCAATCGTTTGATCTTTGAGTTTCAATCTTGCGATCTTTGAATTTCAATCTTGTGATCTTTAAGTTTCAATCTTGCGATTTTTGAGTTTCAATCATACGATCTTTGAGTTTCAAACTTGCTATCTTTGAGTTTCAATCTTGCTATCTTTGAGTTTAAATCTTGCGATCTTTGAGTTTCAATCTTGCAATCTTTGATTTTAAATCTTACGATCTTTAAGTTTCAGTCTTACGATCTTTGAGTTTCAATCTTGCCATCTTTGAGTTTCAATTTTGCGATCTTTGAGTTTTAAACTTGCGATCTTTGTGGTTCAATCTTGCTATCTTTGAGTTTCAATCTTGCGATCTTTGAGTTTCAATCTTGCGATCTTTGAGTTTCAATCTTGCAATCTCTAAATTTCAATCTTGCGATCTTTGAGTTTCAATCTTGCGATCTTTGAGTTTCAATCTTGCGATCTTTGAGTTTCAATCTTGCGATCTTTGAGTTTCAATCTTGCGATCTTTGAGTTTCAATCTTGCGATCTTTGAGTTTCAATCGTTCGATCTTTGAGTTTCAATCTTGCGATCTTTGAATTTCAATCTTGTGATCTTTGAGTTTCAATCTTGCGATTTTTGAGTTTCAATCATGCGATCTTTGAGTTTCAAACTTGCTATCTTTGAGTTTCAATCTTGCTATCTTTGAGTTTCAATCTTGCGATCTTTGAGTTTCAATTATGCGATCTTTGAGTTTCAATCTTGCGATCTTTGAGTTTAATTCTTGCGATCTTTGAGTTTCAATCTTGCGATCTTTTAGTTTCAATCTTGAGATCTTTGAGTTTCAATCTTGCTATTTTTTAGTTTAAATCTTGCGATCTTTGAGTTTCAATCTTGCGATCTTTGAGTTTCAATCTTGCGATCTTTGAGTTTCAATCTTGCGATCTTTGAGTTTCAATCGTTCGATCTTTGAGTTTCAATCTTGCGATCTTTGAATTTCAATCTTGTGATCTTTGAGTTTCAATCTTGCGATTTTTGAGTTTCAATCATGCGATCTTTGATTTTCAATCTTGCGATCTTTTAGTTTCAATCTTGAGATCTTTGAGTTTCAATCTTGCTATTTTTTAGTTTAAATCTTGCGATCTTTGAGTTTCAATCTTGCGATCTTTGAGTTTCAATCTTGTGATCTTTAAGTTTCAATCTTGCGATTTTTGAGTTTCAATCATGCGATCTTTGAGTTTTAAACTTGCTATCTTTGAGTTTCAATCTTGCTATCTTTGAGTTTAAATCTTGCGATCTTTGAGTTTCAATCTTGCAATCTTTGATTTTAAATCTTACAATCTTTGAGTTTCAGTCTTAGGATCTTTGAGTTTCAATCTTGCCATCTTTGAGTTTCAATTTTGCGATCTTTGAGTTTTAAACTTGCGATCTTTGTGGTTCAATCTTGCTATCTTTGAGTTTCAATCCTACGATCTTTGAGTTTCAATCTTGCGATCTTTGAGTTTCAATCTTGCAATCTCTAAATTTCAATCTTGCGATCTTTGAGTTTTAATCTTGCAATATTTGAGTTTTAATCTTGTGATCTTTTGGTTTCAATCTTGCGATCTTTGAGTTTCAATCTTGCGATCTTTGAGTTTCAATCTTGCTATCTTTAAGTTTCAATCTTGCGATCTTTGAGTTTCAATCGTTCGATCTTTGAGTTCCAATCTTGCGATCTTTGAGTTTCAATCGTTCGATCTTTGAGTTTTAATCTTGCGATCTTTGAGTTTCAATCTTGCAATCTTTAAGGTTCAATCTTGCAATCTTTGAGATTCAATCTTGCTATCTTTGAGTTTGAATCCTGCAATCTTTGAGTTTCAATCTTGACATTTTGAGTTTCAATCTTGCAATCTTTTAGTTTCAATTTTGCGATCTTTGAGTTTCAATCTTGTGATCTTTGAGTTTCAATCTTGCGATCTTTGAGTTTCAATCTTGCGATCTTTGAGTTTCAATCTTGCGATCTTTGAGTTTCAATCGTTCGATCTTTGAATTTCAATCTTGCGATCTTTGAATTTCAATCTTGTGATCTTTGAGTTTCAATCTTTCGATTTTTGAGTTTTAATCATGCGATTTTTGAGTTTCAATCTTGTGATCTTTGAGTTTCAATCTTGTGATCTTTGAGTTTCAATCTTGCGATCTTTGAGTTTCAAACTTGCGATCTTTGAGTTTCAATCGTTCGATCTTTGAGTTTTAATCTTGCGATCTTTGAGTTTTAATCTTGCAATCTTTAAGTTTCAATCTTGCAATCTTTGAGATTCAATCTTGCTATCTTTGAGTTTGAATTTTGCAATCTTTGATTTTAATCTTGCCATTTTTGAGTTTCAATCTTGCGATCTTTGAGTTTCAATTTTGCGATCTTTGAGTTTCAATCTTGCGATCTTAGAGTTTCAATCTTGCGATCTTTGAGTTTCAATCTTGCGATCTTTGAGTTTCAATCGTTCGATCTTTGAGTTTCAATCTTGCGATCTTTGAATTTCAATCTTGTGATCTTTGAGTTTCAATCATGCGATCTTTGAGTTTCAAACTTGCTATCTTTGAGTTTCAATCTTGCTATCTTTGAGTTTCAATCTTGCGATCTTTGAGTTTCAATCTTGCAATCTTTGATTTTAAATCTTGCGATCTTTGAGTTTCAATCTTGCCATCTTTGAGTTTCAATTTTGCGATCTTTGAGTTTTAAACTTGCAATCTTTGTGGTTCAATCTTGCTATCTTTGAGTTTCAATCTTGCGATCTATGAGTTTCAATCTTGCGATCTTTGAGTTTCAATCTTGCAATCTAAGTTTCAATCTTGCGATCTTTGAGTTTTAATCTTGCGATATTTGAGTTTTCATCTTGTGATCTTTTGGTTTCAATCTTGCGATCTTTGAGTTTCATTCTTGCGATCTTTGAGTTTCAATCCTGCATTCTTTGAGTTTCAATCCTTCGATCTTTGAGTTTCAATCTTGCGATCTTTGGGTCTTATTCTTGCGATCTTTGATTTTCAATCTTGCGATCTTTTAGTTTCAATCTTGAGATCTTTGAGTTTCAATCTTGCTATTTTTTAGTTTAGATCTTGCGATCTTTGAGTTTCAATCTTGCGATCTTTGAGTTTTAATCTTGCGATCTTTGAGTTTCATTCTTGTGATCTTTGAGTTTCAATAGTTCGATCTTTGAGTTTCAATCTTGCGATCTTTGAGTTTCAATCTTGCGATCCTTGATTTTCAATCGTTCGATCTTTGAGTTTCAATCTTGCGATCTTTGAGTTTCAATCGTTTGATCTTTGAGTTTTATTCTTGCGATCTTTGAGTTTCAATCTTGCAATCTTTAAGTTTCAATCTGGCAATCTTTGAGATTCAATCTTGCTGTCTTTGAGTTTGAATCTTGCAATCTTTGAGTTTCAATCTTGACATTTGGATTTTTAATCTTGCGATCTTTGAGTTTCAATTTTGCGATCTTTGAGTTTCAATCTTGCGATCTTTGAGTTTCAACCTTGCGATCTTTGAGTTTCAAACTTGCTATCTTTGAGTTTCAATCTTGCTATCTTTGAGTTTCAATCTTGCGATCTTTGAGTTTCAATTATAGGATCTTTGAGTTTCAATCTTGCGATCTTTGAGTTTAATTATTGCGATCTTTGAGTTTCAATCTTGCGATCTTTTAGTTTCAATCTTGAGATCTTTGAGTTTCAATCTTGCTATTTTTTAGTTTAAATCTTGCGATCTTTGAGTTTCAATCTTGCGATCTTTGAGTTTCAATCTTGCGATCTTAGATTTTCAATCTTGCGATCTTTGAGTTTCAATCGTTCGATCTTTGAGTTTCAATCTTGCGATCTTTGAATTTCAATCTTGTGATCTTTGAGTTTCAATCTTGCGATTTTTGAGTTTCAATCATGCGATCTTTGATTTTCAATCTTGCGATCTTTGAGTTTCAATCTTGCGATCTTTGAGTTTCAATCTTGTGATCTTTAAGTTTCAATCTTGCGATTTTTGAGTTTCAATCATGCGATCTTTGAGTTTCAAACTTGCTATCTTTGAGTTTCAATCTTGCTATCTTTGAGTTTAAATCTTGCGATCTTTGAGTTTCAATCTTGCAATCTTTGATTTTAAATCTTACAATCTTTGAGTTTCAGTCTTACGATCTTTGAGTTTCAATCTTGCCATCTTTGATTTTCAATTTTGCGATCTTTGAGTTTTAAACTTGCGATCTTTGTGGTTCAATCTTGCTATCTTTGAGTTTCAATCTTGTGATCTTTGAGTTTCAATCGTTTGATCTTTGAGTTTCAATCTTGCGATCTTTGAATTTCAATCTTGTGATCTTTAAGTTTCAATCTTGCGATTTTTGAGTTTCAATCATGCGATCTTTGAGTTTCAAACTTGCTATCTTTGAGTTTCAATCTTGCTATCTTTGAGTTTAAATCTTGAGATCTTTGAGTTTCAATCTTGCAATCTTTGATTTTAAATCTTACGATCTTTAAGTTTCAGTCTTACGATCTTTGAGTTTCAATCTTGCCATCTTTGAGTTTCAATTTTGCGATCTTTGAGTTTTAAATTTGCGATCTTTGTGGTTCAATCTTGCTATCTTTGAGTTTCAATCTTGCGATCTTTGAGTTTTAATCTTGCGATCTTTGAGTTTCAATCTTGCAATCTCTAAATTTCAATCTTGCGATCTTTGAGTTTTAATCTTGCGATATTTGAGTTTTAATCTTGTGATCATTGGGTTTCAATCTTGCGATCTTTGAGTTTCAATCTTGCGATCTTTGAGTTTCAATCTTGCTATCTTTAAGTTTCAATCTTGCGATCTTTGAGTTTCAATCTTGCAATCTTTGAGTTTCAATCGTTCGATCTTTGAGTTTCAATCTTGCGATCTTTGAGTTTCAATCTTGCGATCTTTGAGTTTCAATCTTGCGATCTTTGAGTTTCAATCTTGCGATCTTTGAGTTTCAATCTTGCGATCTTTGAGTTTCAATCTTGCGATCTTTAAGATTCAATCGTTCGATCTTTGAGTTTCAATTTTGCGATCTTTGAATTTCAATCTTGTGATCTTTGAGTTTCAATCATGCGATCTTTGAGTTTCAAACTTGCTATCTTTGAGTTTCAATCTTGCTATCTTTGAGTTTCAATCTTGCGATCTTTGAGTTTCAATTATGCGATCTTTGAGTTTCAATCTTACGATCTTTGAGTTTAATTCTTGCGATCTTTGAGTTTCAATCTTGCGATCTTTTAGTTTCAATCTTGAGATCTTTGAGTTTCAATCTTGCTATTTTTTAGTTTAAATCTTGCGATCTTTGAGTTTCAATCTTGCGATCTTTGAGTTTCAATCTTGCGATCTTTGAGTTTCAATCTTGCGATCTTTGAGTTTCAATCGTTCGATCTTTGAGTTTCAATCTTGCGATCTTTGAATTTCAATCTTGTGATCTTTGAGTTTCAATCTTGCGATTTTTGAGTTTCAATCATGCGATCTTTGATTTTCAATCTTGCGATCTTTTAGTTTCAATCTTAAAATCTTTGAGTTTCAATCTTGCTATTTTTTAGTTTAAATCTTGCGATCTTTGAGTTTCAATCTTGCGATCTTTGAGTTTCAATCTTGTGATCTTTAAGTTTCAATCTTGCGATTTTTGAGTTTCAATCATGCGATCTTTGAGTTTTAAACTTGCTATCTTTGAGTTTCAATCTTGCTATCTTTGAGTTTAAATCTTGCGATCTTTGAGTTTCAATCTTGCAATCTTTGATTTTAAATCTTACAATCTTTGAGTTTCAGTCTTACGATCTTTGAGTTTTAATCTTGCCATCTTTGAGTTTCAATTTTGCGATCTTTGAGTTTTAAACTTGCGATCTTTGTGGTTCAATCTTGCTATCTTTGAGTTTCAATCTTGCGATCTTTGATTTTCAATCTTGCGATCTTTGAGTTTCAATCTTGCAATCTCTAAATTTCAATCATGCGAACTTTGAGTTTTAAACTTGCTATCTTTGAGTTTCAATCTTGCTATCTTTGAGTTTAAATCTTGCGATCTTTGAGTTTCAATCTTGCAATCTTTGATTTTAAATCTTACAATCTTTGAGTTTCAGTCTTACGATCTTTGAGTTTCAATCTTGCCATCTTTGAGTTTCAATCTTGCGATCTTTGAGTTTCAATCTTGCGATCTTTGAGTTTCAATCTTGCAATCTCTAAATTTCAATCTTGCGATCTTTGAGTTTTAATCTTGCAATATTTGAGTTTTAATCTTGTTATCTTTTGGTTTCAATCTTGCGATCTTTGAGTTTCAATCTTGCGATCTTTGAGTTTCAATCTTGCTATCTTTAAGTTTCAATCTTGCGATCTTTGAGTTTCAATCGTTCGATATTTGAGTTCCAATCTTGCGATCTTTGAGTTTCAATCGTTCGATCTTTGAGTTTTAATCTTGCGATCTTTGAGTTTCAATCTTGCAATCTTTAAGGTTCAATCTTGCAATCTTTGAGATTCAATCTTGCTATCTTTGAGTTTGAATCTTGCAATCTTTGAGTTTCAATCTTGACATTTTGAGTTTCAATCTTGCAATCTTTTAGTTTCAATTTTGCGATCTTTGAGTTTCAATCTTGTGATCTTTGAGTTTCAATCTTGCGATCTTTGAGTTTCAATCTTGCGATCTTTGAATTTCAATCTTGTGATCTTTGAGTTTCAATCTTGCGATTTTTGAGTTGCAATCATACGATCTTTGATTTTCAATCTTGCGATCTTTGAGTTTCAATCTTGCGATCTTTGAGTTTCAATCTTGTGATCTTTAAGTTTCAATCTTGCGATTTTTGAGTTTCAATCATGCGATCTTTGAGTTTCAAACTTGCTATCTTTGAGTTTCAATCTTGCGATCTTTGAGTTTCAATCTTGCAATCTCTAAATTTCAATCTTGCGATCTTTGAGTTTTAATCTTGCGATATTTGAGTTTTAATCTTGTGATCATTGGGTTTCAATCTTGCGATCTTTGAGTTTCAATCTTGCGATCTTTGAGTTTCAATCTTGCTATCTTTAAGTTTCAATCTTGCGATCTTTGAGTTTCAATCTTGCGATCTTTGAGTTTCAATCGTTCGATCTTTGAGTTTCAATCTTGCGATCTTTGAGTTTCAATCTTGCGATCTTTGAGTTTCAATCTTGCGATCTTTGAGTTTCAATCTTGCGATCTTTGAGTTTCAATCTTGCGATCTTTGAGTTTCAATCTTGCGATCTTTGAGTTTCAATCTTGCGATCTTTAAGTTTCAATCGTTCGATCTTTGAGTTTCAATCTTGCGATCTTTGAGTTTCAATCTTGCTGTCTTTGAGTTTCAATCTTGCTATCTTTGAGTTTCAATCTTGAGATCTTTGAGTTTCAATCTTGCTATCTTTGAGTTTCAATCTTGCGATCTTTGAGTTTCAATCTTGCGATCTTTGAGTTTCAATCTTGCCATCTTTGAGTTTCAATTTTGCGATCTTTGAGTTTTAAATTTGCGATCTTTGTGGTTCAATCTTGCTATCTTTGAGTTTCAATCTTGCGATCTTTGAGTTTTAATCTTGCGATCTTTGAGTTTCAATCTTGCAATCTCTAAATTTCAATCTTGCGATCTTTGAGTTTTAATCTTGCGATATTTGAGTTTTAATCTTGTGATCATTGGGTTTCAATCTTGCGATCTTTGAGTTTCAATCTTGCGATCTTTGAGTTTCAATCTTGCTATCTTTAAGTTTCAATCTTGCGATCTTTGAGTTTCAATCTTGCAATCTTTGAGTTTCAATCGTTCGATCTTTGAGTTTCAATCTTGCGATCTTTGAGTTTCAATCTTGCGATCTTTGAGTTTCAATCTTGCGATCTTTGAGTTTCAATCTTGCGATCTTTGAGTTTCAATCTTGCGATCTTTGAGTTTCAATCTTACGATCTTTAAATTTCAATCGTTCGATCTTTGAGTTTCAATCTTGCGATCTTTGAATTTCAATCTTGTGATCTTTGAGTTTCAATCATGCGATCTTTGAGTTTCAAACTTGCTATCTTTGAGTTTCAATCTTGCTATCTTTGAGTTTCAATCTTGCGATCTTTGAGTTTCAATTATGCGATCTTTGAGTTTCAATCTTGCGATCTTTGAGTTTAATTCTTGCGATCTTTGAGTTTCAATCTTGCGATCTTTTAGTTTCAATCTTGAGATCTTTGAGTTTCAATCTTGCTATTTTTTAGTTTAAATCTTGCGATCTTTGAGTTTCAATCTTGCGATCTTTGAGTTTCAATCTTGCGATCTTTGAGTTTCAATCTTGCGATCTTTGAGTTTCAATCGTTCGATCTTTGAGTTTCAATCTTGCGATCTTTGAATTTCAATCTTGTGATCTTTGAGTTTCAATCTTGCGATTTTTGAGTTTCAATCATGCGATCTTTGATTTTCAATCTTGCGATCTTTTAGTTTCAATCTTGAGATCTTTGAGTTTCAATCTTGCTATTTTTTAGTTTAAATCTTGCGATCTTTGAGTTTCAATCTTGCGATCTTTGAGTTTCAATCTTGTGATCTTTAAGTTTCAATCTTGCGATTTTTGAGTTTCAATCATGCGATCTTTGAGTTTTAAACTTGCTATCTTTGAGTTTCAATCTTGCTATCTTTGAGTTTAAATCTTGCGATCTTTGAGTTTCAATCTTGCAATCTTTGATTTTAAATCTTACAATCTTTGAGTTTCAGTCTTACGATCTTTGAGTTTCAATCTTGCCATCTTTGAGTTTCAATTTTGCGATCTTTGAGTTTTAAACTTGCGATCTTTGTGGTTCAATCTTGCTATCTTTGAGTTTCAATCTTGCGATCTTTGAGTTTCAATCTTGCGATCTTTGAGTTTCAATCTTGCGATCTTTGAGTTTCAATCTTGCGATCTTTGAGTTTCAATCTTGCTATCTTTGAGTTTCAATCTTGCGATCTTTGAGTTTAAATCTTGCGATCTTTGAGTTTCAATCTTGCAATCTTTGATTTTCAATCTTGCGATCTTTGAGTTTCAGTCTTGCGATCTTTGAGTTTCAATCTTGCGATCTTTGAGTTTCAATCTTGCGATCTTTGAGTTTCAATCTTGCGATCTTTGAGTTTCAATCTTGCAATCTTTAAGTTTCAATCTTGCGATCTTTGAGTTTTAATCTTGCGATCTTTGAGTTTCAATCTTGTGATCTTTGAGTTTCAATCTTGCGATCTTTGAGTTTCAATCTTGCGATCTTTGAGTTTCAATCTTGCTATCTTTGAGTTTCAATCTTGCGATCTTTGAGTTTCAATCTTGCGATCTTTGAGTTTCAATCTTGCGATCTTTGAGTTTCAATCGTTCGATCTTTGAGTTTCAATCTTGCGATCTTTGAGTTTCAATCTTGCGATCTTTGAGTTTCAATCTTGCGATCTTTGAGTTTCAATCTTGCGATCTTTGAGTTTCAATCTTGCGATCTTTGAGTTTCAATCTTGCGATCTTTGAGTTTCAATCTTGCGATCTTTTAGTTTCAATCTTGCGATCTTTGAGTTTCAATCTTGTGATCTTTGAGTTTCAATCTTGCGATCTTTGAGTTTCAATCTTGCGATCTTTGATTTTCAATCTTGTGATCTTTGAGTTTCAATCTTGCGATCTTTGAGTTTCAATCTTGCGATCTTTGAGTTTCAATCTTGCGATCTTTGAGTTTCAATCTTGCGATCTTTGAGTTTCAATCTTGTGATCTTTAAGTTTCAATCTTGCGATTTTTGAGTTTCAATCATGCGATCTTTGAGTTTCAAACTTGCTATCTTTGAGTTTCAATCTTGCGATCTTTGAGTTTCAATCTTGCAATCTCTTAAGTTTCAATCTTGCGATCTTTGAGTTTTAATCTTGCGATCTTTGAGTTTTCAATCTTGTGATCTTTGAGTTTCAATCTTGCGATCTTTGAGTTTCAATCTTGCGATCTTTGAGTTTCAATCTTGCTATCTTTGAGTTTCAATCTTGCTATCTTTGAGTTTCAATCTTGCGATCTTTGAGTTTCAATCTTGCGATCTTTGAGTTTCAATCTTGCGATCTTTGAGTTTCAATCTTGCGATCTTTGAGTTTCAATCTTGCGATCTTTGAGTTTCAATCTTGCGATCTTTGAGTTTCAATCTTGCGATCTTTGAGTTTCAATCTTGCTATCTTTGAGTTTCAATCTTGCGATCTTTGAGTTTCAATCTTGCGATCTTTGAGTTTCAATCTTGCGATCTTTGAGTTTCAATCTTGCGATCTTTGAGTTTCAATCTTGCGATCTTTGAGTTTCAATCTTGCTATCTTTGAGTTTCAATCTTGCGATCTTTGAGTTTCAATCTTGCGATCTTTGAGTTTCAATCTTGCGATCTTTGAGTTTCAATCTTGCGATCTTTGAGTTTCAATCTTGCGATCTTTGAGTTTCAATCTTGCGATCTTTTAGTTTCAATCTTGCGATCTTTGAGTTTCAATCTTGCGATCTTTGAGTTTCAATCTTGCTATCTTTGAGTTTCAATCTTGCGATCTTTGAGTTTCAATCTTGCGATCTTTGAGTTTCAATCTTGCGATCTTTGAGTTTCAATCGTTCGATCTTTGAGTTTCAATCTTGCGATCTTTGAGTTTCAATCTTGTGATCTTTGAGTTTCAATCTTGCGATCTTTGAGTTTCAATCTTGCGATCTTTGAGTTTCAATCTTGCGATCTTTGAGTTTCAATCTTGCGATCTTTGAGTTTCAATCTTGCTATCTTTTAGTTTCAATCTTGCGATCTTTGAGTTTCAATCTTGCGATCTTTGAGTTTCAATCTTGTGATCTTTAAGTTTCAATCTTGCGATTTTTGAGTTTCAATCATGCGATCTTTGAGTTTCAAACTTGCTATCTTTGAGTTTCAATCTTGCTATCTTTGAGTTTAAATCTTGCGATCTTTGAGTTTCAATCTTGCGATCTTTGATTTTCAATCTTGCGATCTTTGAGTTTCAATCTTGCGATCTTTGAGTTTCAATCTTGCGATCTTTAAGTTTCAATCTTGCGATCTTTGAGTTTCAATCTTGCGATCTTTGAGTTTCAAACTTGCTATCTTTGAGTTTCAATCTTGCTATCTTTGAGTTTCAATCTTGCGATCTTTGAGTTTCAATCTTGCAATCTTTGAGTTTAAATCTTGCTATCTTTGAGTTTCAATCTTGCGATCTTTGAGTTTCAATCTTGCGATCTTTGATTTTCAATCTTGCGATCTTTAAGTTTCAATCTTGCGATCTTTGAGTTTCAATCTTGCTATCTTTGAGTTTCAATCTTGTGATCTTTGAGTTTCAATCGTTTGATCTTTGAGTTTCAATCTTGCGATCTTTGAGTTTCAATCTTGTGATCTTTAAGTTTCAATCTTGCGATCTTTGAGTTTCAATCTTGCGATCTTTGAGTTTCAATCTTGCTATCTTTGAGTTTCAATCTTGCTATCTTTGAGTTTAAATCTTGCGATCTTTGAGTTTCAATCTTGCAATCTTTGATTTTAAATCTTACGATCTTTAAGTTTCAGTCTTACGATCTTTGAGTTTCAATCTTGCCATCTTTGAGTTTCAATTTTGCGATCTTTGAGTTTTAAACTTGCGATCTTTGTGGTTCAATCTTGCTATCTTTGAGTTTCAATCTTGCGATCTTTGAGTTTCAATCTTGCGATCTTTGAGTTTCAATCTTGCAATCTCAAATTTCAATCTTGCGATCTTTGAGTTTTAATCTTGCGATATTTGAGTTTTAATCTTGTGATCATTGGGTTTCAATCTTGCGATCTTTGAATTTCAATCTTGCGATCTTTGAGTTTCAATCTTGCTATCTTTAAGTTTCAATCTTGCGATCTTTGAGTTTCAATCTTGCGATCTTTGAGTTTTAATCGTTCGATCTTTGAGTTTCAATCTTGCGATCTTTGAGTTTCAATCTTGCGATCTTTGAGTTTCAATCTTGCGATCTTTGAGTTTCAATCTTGCGATCTTTGAGTTTCAATCTTGCGATCTTTGAGTTTCAATCTTGCGATCTTTGAGTTTCAATCTTGCGATCTTTAAGTTTCAATCGTTCGATCTTTGAGTTTCAATCTTGCGATCTTTGAATTTCAATCTTGTGATCTTTGAGTTTCAATCATGCGATCTTTGAGTTTCAAACTTGCTATCTTTGAGTTTCAATCTTGCTATCTTTGAGTTTCAATCTTGCGATCTTTGAGTTTCAATTATGCGATCTTTGAGTTTCAATCTTGCGATCTTTGAGTTTAATTCTTGCGATCTTTGAGTTTCAATCTTGCGATTTTTTAGTTTCAATCTTGAGATCTTTGAGTTTCAATCTTGCTATTTTTTAGTTTAAATCTTGCGATCTTTGAGTTTCAATCTTGCGATCTTTGAGTTTCAATCTTGCGATCTTTGAGTTTCAATCTTGCCATCTTTGAGTTTCAATCGTTCGATCTTTGAGTTTCAATCTTGCGATCGTTGAGTAGTGGCAGACCAGGCACTCTGGCACAGTGAATAAATTACACGCTCTGTTGAGCATGACCCGGAAGTGACGTCATAATCAGCCAACCATGAAGTGACGTCATAATCAGCCAACCATGAAGTGACGTCATACCTATGACGTCATTGTTTTCAAGGTCATTTGAAAGTTTAAAAAAATCTAATTAATTTTTATTATTAATAATAAAAATTATTAATAATAAAAATTAATTAGATTTTTTTTATTTTTTTTATTTTTTTATTTTATTTTTTATTGAAAATGTTATTTACAATTTAATTTTAAACTATTATTTACATACTAAAATTATGTACAATAATTATTTACAAACAAAAATGCTTAACATGTATTTCTAAATTCTGTGCCAGAGTGCCTGGTTTGCCACTACTGCAATAAATATTAAAAATATTATTTGCAATTTTTTTTATTAATTAAATATAAATATTTGTAACAAACACATTTAAAAATAATTGTTAACTATATTAAAAGTTTATTTAAAATGTTTTGTTAAATACAAATAATTTAGTTTTTATTACAAATTAAAAATAAAAAAGAAGTTCTTAAAAGTAAATTTTTTTTTACTAAGATGGATGGTTCATTCTTCTTAATGCCAATGCTTCTTGAATTCTCCGTTCATTAGATAATAAAGTTTCTTGCTGCCTTCTTCGATTTTGTTCAATTTGATTAATACGAAAGAGAATTAAATTTGAATTTGTTGTTACAATGCTTTCTTGAATCGGTTGATTTCTGTCTATTTGTTCTTCTGGAAAAGTGTGAGGCGCTGTAGTTGAAGTAATATTAAAGTGTTGATGCCGCCTTCTTCGATTTTGTTCAATTTGATTAGTACGAAAGAGAATTAAATTTGAATTTGTTGTTACAATGCTTTCTTGAATCGGTTGATTTCTGTCTATTTGTTCTTCTGGAAAAGTGTGAGGCGCTGTAGTTGAAGTAATATTAAAGTGTTGATCATTATCCATAATAATTTTGTTAACTGTTTCGGAAGAGGCTTTGCAGTGGAATAAGTTTGTCCCGACCCGTACAAACAGTTTTATAACACGCAATAAATTTTTAATAAAGTTTGTGAAATGAGCAAGCACCTGCTTCTGATGGTTTGATAAGAAAACAAGACTATCTTTTGAGCAGCGTCGAGTCTTCCGGTTGTTCCTCGTTTAATTTTAATGACTATCCGGTTGCAATCACCTGTCAGTAGTCCAAATTAATTTTAAACCTAAATTGTAAATGTAGGTTTATATTGTTTTTAATATTACATTTTAATTTGGTTAGATAGTGTTTTTTCATCTTTGTTTAAATTGTATTTGTTTAACTAATTGTTTAAAATTGTAGATGAAATTGTATTTTTCTAAAGTGGAGTAATGTTTAGTTAATTATGTATATTTTCAAAAACCGATAAACGGTAAATGAATTGTTAGCTCATGCTAGATAGCAAGCTAGCGATAGAATGAGGGCAACATATGTGTTACATCTAGTTAAATAAAACCTGACTCTAATAAATTTAAAAAATTAAATTTAGCAAGGAACCATCTGTTAAAACCGTTGTTTCTTTATAAAGTTTAATAACCCGCTCCAACCGATTTGACAATCACTTATCTGTTTTTCTAAAATGTATTATTAATTAAAAAATTCTAATCATTGCTATATTGTTTGACTCTACTAGGATTATTACACTCTCAATTAATAGTTTTTGAAGCATATTACTATTTTGAATTCTATTGTTGTTACTTTCAGTGTATTATTTTAAGTCAATGTTTAAATTAAACTAAAGGAATTAATACACTCCAACATAATACAACATCCAGTTTAAAAACAAATACTTTAAAATATTATTATTAAAAACAAACGTGTTTTACAGATAGTATTATTGAAAAATTAGAAGTATTTTAAAACTGTACAACATTTGGTTCACAAACAGCTGTTTTTAGTAGTCCGTTACCTTGATGGCGAACAGATGTTTGAAATAGCCCGCTTTCAGTTTGAATTTTAATAAATGACGATCAGTGTGCAAATAACTGTAATTATACATTCACCCTCTTGTTGAATTTAAAATTTGTTTTCTACTAACTGTCTTTTGTAAATTAATTTTAAACTCAACTTCTTTTAGCAAAGAACATCTGTCTCTTCCTTTCCTAAATTTTTGTTTTACAAAATTATTTTGACGAATGAAGTGATAAATAGAGCCCACATGTCTGTACGGTTATCCATTCCTTTCCATTCCCTTGTAGAGGTCACTATACCGTATTGCATCTTGTTCTTTGTGCATGCATTAAACACTAACCTTTGGTGTAGTAGTATTTATTTCTTCTTAGATCTTTTCTAAAATAACATTCTTTTATTCAAGCAGAGTTTTATTATTAAATATGTTTTTTCAGGATATTTTACAAAAGTGTATATCTAAGTATAGAAAATTTATTTAACAAAAGTTGTTTCATTGAATAAGATATTGATGGAATTTGTGGAAATATAACTCACATGAATTGAGAATTTTTCCCGTCCTCAAAAACTTCTTGAAACACTTGAGTTAAATAAATTAGTTTATTTTGATATATACCTTTTATTATATATTAATAAAAATGTATTTTTCAGGAGCACAGTTGTATTATTAATTTTGTTCGTTTCAGCTTATTGTGCATATCAAAATATAGAAATTTAACAAAAGTTGTTTCATTGAATAAGATATTGATGGAATTTGTGGAAATATAACTCACATGAATTGAGAATTTTTCCCGTCCTCAAAAACTTCTTGAAACACTTGAGTTAAATAAATTAGTTTATTTTGATATATACCTTTTATTATATATTAATAAAAATGTATTTTTCAGGAGCACAGTTGTATTATTAATTTTGTTCGTTTCAGCTTATTGTGCATATCAAAATATAGAAATTTAACAAAAGTTGTTTCATTGAATAAGATATTGATGGAATTTGTGGAAATATAACTCACATGAATTGAGAATTTTTCCCGTCCTCAAAAACTTCTTGAAACACTTGAGTTAAATAAATTAGTTTATTTTGATATATACCTTTTATTATATATTAATAAAAATGTATTTTTCAGGAGCACAGTTTTATTCTCAATTTTGCTCATTTTAGCTTATTGTGCAAAAGCGCATATAAAAATATAGAAATTTAACAAAAGTTGTTTCATTGAATAAGATATTGATGGAATTTGTGGAAATATAACTCACATGAATTGAGAATTTTTCCCATCCTCAAAAACTTTTTGAAACATCTGGAGTTAAATAAATTTAAATATTTGAATATGTACAGTTTTTTACAAAAAGATTATTTAATAATAATTATTAGTAATAAATAAACATATTACACAATAATAGTAATAAAAACTTCGATAAAAATAAACACATCACCCGACAAAAACACATAAAATACAGATTGATGTCTGTGTTTTCACTGCTAATTTAAGAATTCGCAGAACGTTTCCTTACGCGTTCTCAATTTTTTGTTAGCAGAACATTTATACATTTTTCTTGTTATAACATATACGACACTGTACATAACATTATTATACCTCAATGTATAATTATATTTAGCTATGTGATACAGGTTTATTGCCTTTATCATATACTTTATATTTTAATTTACAAGTAAAGATTGTACATTGTTGCTTAGCTAAAGCAACAATGTATTTCTTTGCTAAGCAGGTGATAATATAAAAATTATACATTACATACAAGACATTTTTTTTGCTGAGTATTAAATAAAAGCGCGTCAGTCAATAACAATTTACAAATGTCTTAACGATATTAGAAAAAAATACTTTGAATAATATACGTACTTGTTAGTGATTAACTTGCTATGTTACCTGCTCCCACTTAGGTTATAATAAAGTGGGATATTGAAAAACCAGTCAAATTTCAATATTAACAAGACTACATTCACATTTTCAACTTTTTTGTCACATTTTGTACAATACAACACTTTAAATAAAAAGAAATAGCCGCCTTGTTTTGTTTCGGCAATGTTTTCATATTCATGGCCTGATATGAAAATAATGTCTACCGACAAAACAAGACGGCTAAAAAAATTTTAATTACTACTTGACCTTGAATTTATGTAAATGACTTTGTTCATTTTATAATTGTATCAAAGTAATTGCTGTTTATAAAGCATAAAGGAAAACAGCTGCAAATACTCAACTTTTGTCATGCAAGTTCATATTTTTCACTACTTAACATTAATTAAATGGTATAAAAGGGAGCATCATTTTGAAATTGCAATCACTTTGTTTTGTACTCTACACAAGACAGTGGTTCTCTTTGCTATAAAACTTTAGTTCTTTGTGTTTTTTATCATCGCTAGTTTTAAAAGTTTTATTTAGAATTTGTATTTATCTGTTAAAATAATTTTAAATATCAATTCAGCAAATTTATTTTACTACACCTAAATTTTTACATCTTTTTAAATTTATTAAACTTATATAAGTATTACATTATGTCTTTGGACGAAGCTAAACTTTTTTACTCTATGCCTGTTATAAATCTAGTGTCACCGATTAAAACACCGCCAATAAAAGAAGAAGTTGTTTTAATGTCTTTAAATTGGGCCGACCCCAAACAGAAGCTACTAGAAATAGAAGCCGAATCGAAAGAAAATAAAGATGATAAGTTAGCTTCACTAGTAAAAGAAATTAATCTAGACTCTGAAGACCAAAAAATACAAACACTAAACGATAAAATATATGAAAATTTCAAAAAAAATCACCCTTCACAAAATTGTACTAAAACTAAATACCTTCCAGATCTTCCAACAAACAAGACAAAACAAAAAAATCGACCAAAACAAATATGCAAATTTATTTTAGTAAAGGGTTCCAATAAAGGAAAGCAGTGTACGTCCATAGTGGCTAAAAATAGTCATTTTTGTCATGCACACATTTCCAAATCTTCTCCAATAAAAATAAAACAACCGGATCATCAAACCAAATGTTACATACAAAAAATTGAAGAACTCGAAAACAAACAGATGAAATTAGAAAAAAAAATTAACTTCTTGCTACAAAAAAATATGCAACTGTGCGTAAAAGCTAAAAAACCAATAAGAATTAATAAATTAAACAAAAAGTGCAGCTACATTTTTAAAGAAATATTACAATCCAACATTGTTCTTTTCGAAGTTGAAGAAACGAAGAAAAAAATCAAAGTTAAAGTTCCTCAAAAAATGATGATTGAAAAAATGGATAAAATAAAATTGAATTTTAACGTGGCTGCTAAAAAATTTGCATGGAATAATTAAACGTAAGAAAGACCGCTTAAAATTTATATTTCGAAATATTAACAGAAAACAAAATTTATTATTGGTAAACAAACAAAGCGGTCGTATACTATTTGTAAATCATATTTATTTGATTATAATAAATATATATGATTTCCAAATTACGTATACCTGATGAGACTAAATGAAGTCAAAACTGCTATTGTAATGCTATAAATGTTGCGGCTACAAAGTACAATTTCTTTAAAGAACAGCTATGCTTATTTACTAACAAAGCCTGCACACTCATTAAATTTTTATATTCATACTTAATGTAATTACTCACTAACTAGGGTTTTAGATCAAATTAAAAATTAAAAACATTTTTATTTGCTAATTATGATGCAAACTTTTTTCTTATATATGGTTTATTGTGTAATATATATGTACCTGTAGTAGAATTCCTTATTGATTAACCACACTTTAAAATACAATGACAAACACTTTCTAACTTTTTTTAGTAAACTGATAATAATCGAAATTTACTCTTAATTATCGAATGATGTTCGCATATTTTAATCTAGAACTTTAAAAAGAATAGACATGTTATTTAAACGCCATACTAACATTACGATACGTTTTAATCTAACTCAAAGCTCAAACTAAAATCGCAGCAAGGTGATCTGTCGGGTACAAAAACAGGATTTCATCCTTGCTTCATTAAAGAATGCAACCTATTTTCAAAGTTGCTTAGAAACCAGTTCTACCGACGGACTATAGAATTGAACATCGTAACGCTTTCTGTCGGATTTCTACGGAAGCTGTACCAGTTCAAGCCATACAAAGAAATATGTGGAACATTGTGTTTTATTCGTAAATATCATGTCCTATTTAGAAATGTAAATGCACTTCTATAACTTTTGTAAAATGAATAACAGTAAGTGGGAGATATAATTACTAATTACAGTTAACAGACTATATAAAACGTATTTTGTTATAAAACAATTCAGTATGCTGTAGTAATGTCAACAAACAACATGTCTTGTGTTAGCTCGAGCAATATTAAACCTCTTGGTATAGGAATCATAATTATAAAAAGAATTATCAACAGTTTAGAAACTTTGAGAGAGTTTAGAAAATTATGGGCATCACTTTGCGAAAAATATACAAGGAAAAATATCAAAGTCGTTCTGTTTAAACGCAGCAGTAATGGAGTTTGTGTTGAGCAGGATTATAGTTTGTACTACTTGATTGCTCCAAGACCATTATTTCTTCAACCAGGAATTTGCTATGTGAATGTGACAATAACTATTGAACCTTAAAATAACTGAAATATTTACCTGGACTGTTTAACTTTTCTTGATCTTCCGGCATACAACTTTAGGAAATTTGGTTGGTTCATAAAACCAACCAAATTTCCGCTTAATCATCTTTGTCCTTGACCGAAATACATTAATTATCCTATCATAATAAATATAATTAACTTCTTTAAATAAGTATAAGAAATATTAGCTATCTAATTGTAGACTTTGTATATATATAAAGTCACAAATTGACATAAAAGCTCTAACTAGTATAAGATTAAAACGAATCAAAGGTTTGCGTCAGACATTCTTTAAATAAAATTGTAAACTGTTTATCAGTATTAGCTAATTTTGACGCCACTTCTGACACAGTTGTGTAATCTACAATAATAAGCTAAAATATTCTATTGACTCTACGTGGTTTGAATTTTTTTTATTTATTTATTTTAATGTTATAAAGGTAAAATAATTTTATTAAAATTTAATTATCAGCTTTTTTTGTTCTCTTCTTCAACAAACAAACGTCTTCTAACTCTGTATCTTTAAATAAATGGTTGTATTTCAGCCAAAACCTGCCCTTTTGCTGTTTTTTATTAATGAGTTAAATTTTTTGATTGCTATATTTCCTCTTTTTCATTTTCAAAGTCCACTTCGTTATTCTCTTTTAATATTGTTTCAAAATAAGTTTCTGCAGAGATTGACAAATGTATTAAGAAAAGCCATGTTACAAAAGTAATGAGTTAATAATAAAATGTACTTGTTTTATACCCCGGACTGACATTATAAAAGTGGTTTACAAAAATGTGTTTTCGCTTAACTTTAAAATAATTATCTTTATAAAAATACTCTTTAATGTAACAATTATATACTTACATAGGAACGTTACGATTACAATGTTGGATTATATTAGTAAAATGTCAGTAGTATGTATTTAAGGGTTCCACACATGCATGTTTACAATTACAAAATAGTTCTTGATGTTTCATCCTAGCGGGAATATAAAAAATTACATTTTTATAATAGTAGTATAGTTTTCGTGGTTCTGAGCAGACAAAAATGAAATAATTATTTATCCACTTTTTAAAGTTATTAAAGAGTTACAGTAAGTACAGCAATTACATTAAGTGTGTTTGCTTCTGATTTTTTTTTTTTTTTTTTTTTTTTTTTTTTTTTTTTTTTTTTTTAGGATAAAAGGTTATAATCGTTTATTTCTCTTCAGCCTGTTATTCTTCCTCCTCATCGGTGGGGGGAAATAATTGCCTTCTCACTCTGTCTCTTCTTACTTCAAAAATTTCGTCCAGAAATCTGCCTGGTGGAGTTTCTGCTGCTTCACCTCCTGGGCTGGTTTCAGGCGATGGTGAGATTGTTGACATTACTTCTTCCCCATCAGAACTATTAACTTCTTCCATGATGTTTTGGAAGAAGCTATCACTTAGTCGTTCCAAACCATTTAATGGAGGCATTGTTGCAATGGTAAGCGTCAACGGTGAATGTGTTCCTTAAAGGGGCTTGCGTGTATTTATGTTTTTTGTTTCAGAACAAATTAATATTTTGCTAACGAAAGTGGTTATCCTCCACATATGTCTTATAGTTCATACGTTATTAATGCAAATTATATTTTTTGCTAACAAAACCAGCTGCTTGATCCGTGTCTGTCTCAGTCCAGTGTAAGACTTCACAGCAACGTGTGCTTCTCCGCACAATGGATTATGTTTGCTCATTTTGTGGTGAGAACTTTCACGATGAATGGCTTTTAGTGGCGCATAAGGAATTGTTTCATGACAACTCTCAATGTGGAAGATCAAATGTGACTCAATATGCAGCAGTTTCGCTTCCAAGAAATCAACAGCAACAAGAACACAGGTCTACTCAGCAACAGTGTACATATTATCAACCAACAACAAGTAGCACATATGAATGTATAATTCCTCAATATGGAAGACCAAGTGTTATTCAATATGCAGCACCTTCAACTCCAAGAAATCAACAGTGTACATATTATGTCCCATCAACAAGTAGCTCATATGAATGCAAGGTTTCCGCAGAAGCATTAGAAGGAAAAGTAGTTAGACATTACACTATAAAAAATACGCACAATTATAATTTAAATAATTTCTTTAATGCAACACAAGAAGAAATTGAAAGAGTGTTAAAACGCGAATTGGATCGCTTGCATCTTATCAAGTTTGGCTTTGTACTTGACACTATGTTTATTAATGTGCAAGAAGTAACATCTTTAAGAAGTTTTGTAACAAAGAATCGACAAATAGTTATGGAGTCAAACATACAAGATCATATACAAGAGTGTTTTCAAGAAATAGTATCTAAAATCATTGAGCATGAAGGACTAGGAAGTGGTTGGTCATTGTTACATGTAATTGGTTTAGATGTAAGAGTGCATAAACATGGATATGGAAATAGAGGTTCTACTTTTATTCCTTTGCCGAAAAAAATCCAAAACACCAAATCTTGTATTAATGTAAAAAATTTAAATAATGAATGTTTCAAATATGCAATGGTATGTAAATTTGTACAAAACGGGCTTAACCCACAACGAGCTAGTTGTGCTAAATATAACCAATACAAAAACAAATATGATTTTTCTGGTCTTCAATACCCAGTTTCTGTAAAAGATATTGCCAATTTTGAAAAAAGAAATGTGCAAGTGAGTGTAAATGTTTTTGGATTGGATAATTCAAACAATGTATATCCTTTGAAAATTGTCAAAGAAGAAAAAAATGATCACACGGATTTGTTATTAATAAAAAAAGGAGACAAATCGCATTATGTTTTTATTAAAGATTTCAATAAACTAGTTCGTAGTCAAGTTACAAAATATCATTGTGGTGCAATTACAGTGTGCAAAAGATGTTTTGCATATATTAATAAGATGGCTCTTAAGGGGGGTAATAAATGGTTGGTTGAGCATTTAGTTTTTTGCGGCAAACAAACTCCTGTTAGGACTATACTACCAAAACCTTCAAATGCAATTTTAAAATTTAAACAAATCGCTCATCAATATCGAGTGCCAATAGCTGTTTATGCTGACATGGAAGCATCATTAATCCCCATAAATGTATTAGATGGAGAACAAACCTCAAGAATTAAGTACCAAAATCATCAACCAAACAGTTATTGTCTACTAATGAAATCATACTTAAGCGAAGATCATCTCAACAATTTTGGATTGTCATCGAAACCTGTTGTTTATAGAGGAGATAATGTCGCAAAAGTATTTTTGAATCATTTGTATGATATTGCGCAAAAAGTAGAATTGTTGTACAGTTACAAAGTGCCTATATTCCAGTTGACTGACAGAGAAAATGATTACCACAATTTAGCAAATACCTGTTACATTTGTGAATCACATTTTACAAATGACAATATAAAAGTACGTGATCATGATCATCTGACAGGCAAATATCGAGGGCCTGCATGCAATAGTTGTAACCTAAACTTTAAATTGCCTCAATTTGTACCTATAATTTTTCATAACCTTAGCAACTACGATGCTCATTTCATCATTCCTGAGTTGGGGCGAGATCAAGGGAAGATTGATGTTCTTGCTACAACAACTGAAAAATTCATCAGTTTTTCCAAAAAGGTCAACAAAATTAAATTAAGATTTTTAGATTCATTTCGATTTCTACCTTCAAGTCTTATGACTTTGTCAGCTAACTTATCAACAGACGAGTTAATAGAAACTAAAAAAATTGTAGATAATGGTAAATTGGACTTGGTTTTACGAAAAGGAGTTTTTCCGTACGATTATATTGACAGTGCTGCTCGTTTTTTGGAAACTCAATTACCAGCACGTGAAGCATTTTATAGCAAGTTAACTGAAAGTGAAGTAGCAGAAGAAGATTACAACCATGCACGTAAAGTCTGGTCAGAACTAGAAATAAAAAGTTTAGGGGATTACAGCGATTTCTACGTAAAACTAGATGTCACACTGCTCACAGATATTATGGAAGAGTTTCGTAACACTTGTTTGTCATCATACGGACTGGATCCTTTGCACTCCTACACATCGCCAGGTTTTGCTTGGCAAGCCATGTTGAAGGAAACCAAATGTAAATTGCATCTTCTAACTGACATAGACATGATTTTAATGGTGGAAAGTGGAATAAGAGGAGGTTGAACGCAGTCTGTTACCCGATACGTTAAAGCAAACAACAAATATCTCCCAGATTACACTGTGGAAAAAGAAAGTATTTATCTTGGCTACTTTGATAGCAACAATCAATATGGTTGGGCAATGACAAAGCCACTACCTTACGGAAACTTTAAATGGGTAAACCCTAAAGATATAAGAGATATTTTACAAGCTCCCCAACACGGAGACAAAGGATATATTTTAGATTGTGATTTTATTTATCCATTGGATTTACATGATCATCATTACGATCTGCCATTGTTACCCCACACAATGAAACCACCTGAAGGTAAATTCAATAAACTTATGATGACGTTGGAAAACAAAACTAGATATATAGCACACTTTTGGACAGTTCAACAAGCATTACAATTAGGTCTTAAAATTAGCAAAGTACACCGTGCATTGGAATTTTCTCAATCATGTTGGCTTGAACCTTATATAACTGCTAATACTATAAGAAGAACTAATGCTACAACGGCGTTTAAAAAAGATTTCTTCAAACTAATAAACAACAGCATATTTGGAAAATGTTTAGAAAATCAAAGGAAACATAAAAATGTACAATTGGTGACTGATCCAAAAAAGTTAATAAAACTAGTACAAAAACCAAATTTTCAAACTAGCATAGTTATAAATAAAAATTTAGTAGCCGTTAGCATGGAGAAGACTGTAATTAAAATGAATAGACCTTTGTATGTGGGAATGTCCATTTTAGATATATCGAAAACTCTTATGTATGATTTCCATTACAACAAGATGGTAAGCTATTATGGAAGACCAAACATTGGCATTTGCTACATGGACACGGACGCTCTACTTTACTACATTAAAACTAATGATATGTATGCAGACTTAAAATGTTTTCCCTATAAGAATGATTTCGATTTGTCAGATTACCCAGCCAATCATCCTTCATACGACTACGGTGTAAATAAAAAGGTTCTAGACAAATTCAAAGATGAATGTTGTGGAACTCCAATTGCTGAAGTAGTTGCGTTGATGCCTAAAATGTATGCAATAAAACTGGCATCATCTGACAATGGAAACGATGTAATTGTCAAAAAAGCTAAAGGAATAAAATCTACATATATTAAAAAACACATTATGTTTGAAGATTACAAAAAATGTTTGTTTGAAAACAAAACTTATTCGGCAACATACAACACAATCAGAAGTTTTAACCACAAATTATTTAGTATTACTGAAAAGAAGACATGCTTAACATCGAATGACGATAAAAGAAAAGTGTTAGATGATGGAATACATACTTTGCCATATGGACATTACATTTTAGAAGATTAAATTAAAAAAATGTAAATATGAAATGTATATAAGAAAAAGAAAATAGTGTTTTTTGTATAAGTACGTCGTGGCCATGATCTACTAATTGGATGAGTATTGTTATTAGTACGAGAATTGACATAAATATATAAGCTGAATTACAACAAAATAAATCACTTAACAGTACACTTTCAGACTTAACGTAAGTGATGAGATTGTTTTCTCGATGGGAACGAAAAAGGAAATAATTAAAGAGTTGCACCGTCCAGCGAGAAGATTGTTCCCTAGACGGAGTACAGTTGTTAAAAATATAAATGATTTACATCAAGCGGATCTGGTTGAAATGATACCATACAACCGAATAAATAAAGGATACAAGTACATACTGACAGTTATAAATTGCTTCACAAAAGTTGCTAATGCATATCCATTAAAGAACAAAACTGCCAAATCTGTTACGAAGGCAATGGAAAATTATTTGACAAACCTTCGAAATACTGTAAAACATTTGCAAACTGATATGGGCAAGGAATTTTACAACTCTGAGTTTGAGAAGTTAATGAAAAAATTTAACATTAACCATTATTCAACGTATAGTGACATGAAGGCGGCTATAATTGAACGATTTAATCGCACATTAAAAGCATCTATGTACAAAACATTTTCACTGCGTGGTACTTACAAATGGCATGACATTTTAAAAGACCTAATAAATGAATACAACAATAAAGTTCATAGAACTATCGGTATGAAACCAATACAAGTAAACCGAGCAAACGAACATGTTGTAAGGGAAAGAATTCGAAAAGCAACTTTACCAAAAAGTGAAAGAAGACAACCGCATAGATTTTTTATCAGTGATAGTGTTCGCATTAGTAAAGCAAAAAATATATTCAGCAAGAAATATTTACCTAATTGGACTAATGAGGTGTTTACTGTTTATAGAGTACAACCAACTGTACCAGAAACTTACATTTTGAAGGACAAAGATGGCAAAATTTTACACGGAGGATTCTATGGTCATGAATTATTAAAATCCAAAGTAGGTGATGTATATTTAGTTGAAAAGGTTCTAAAGAAAAAAGGAAATAAATTGTTAGTTCGTTGGTTAGGCTTTGAAAAATCAGAAGACAGTTGGGTAAATAAAAGCGATGTCTTGTAATCTGGAACAGCATTACTTCATTGCCTTCTCTGTGAATAACATGGAAGTAAAAATATTAATATGAAAATAATTTCGCAAGAAAATAAATTACCCGTACATAACATCGATGGATTAACTGTCGATGGTGTCACCGGTAGTAAAAGTAAACATGGAACACTACTACCCGACAGTATACGTTGCATTATTAGTGGCCCTTCCAATTGTGGTAAAACTAATTTAGTATTTAACATGTTGACAAACTCAAATGGATTGCATTTTAAAAACGTTTACATATTTTCAAAGTCTTTAAACCAACCAAAGTACCAATTGATGGAAAAGGTTCTACTAGATACAAATGAGATATCACTGTTCAAGTATACAGCCAACGAAGATATAATTGAACCTCAAAATGCAAAACCTTACTCGATTTTTATATTTGACGATGTATCTACCGAAAATCAGAACATGGTTCAAAAGTATTTCAATATGGGTAGACATAATAACATTGATTCCATTTACATTGGACAAACCTACAGTAAAATTCCAAAACAATTAATTAGGGATAATGTAAATCTTATGATACTGTTTAAACAAGATGAAACAAACTTAAAACATATTTATAATGATCACGTGGGAAGTGATATGACTTTCAATGATTGGAGAAATCTTTGCAATAAAGCATGGCAAGACAAATACGGGTTTTTTGTCATTGTCAAAGATTATTCAATTAATAACGGTCGATATCGGGTTGGTTTTGATAAGTATGTAATATTAACTTGATAATATAATACCCGTTTCAGTATTAGTTTGACTGTTGACCATTCAAGATGGAAAAGCAAGAACGGTTGACTAAACAAATAAAGGAGCTCAGTGATTCGATAAAAAGAAAAACGCAAGCATTGAAATCTAATATTTCTGAACAAGAAGCGTACTTAGAGTCGACTTTCAAACCAGTCGTAGGTCCATTACAAGAAATAAGTAAAAAGCTGACGGCTTCAGATATTGAAAGGAAAGAGCTTTTACCAAAAGCTAAATCAAATTATGTAAAGGAAGAAGAAGAAGATGATGATGATGATGAAGGTGAGGAAGAGGAAATAGAAAGCGAAAACGAGGAATTGTCTGAGGGTATGGAAACAGAAGCAGAAACTAGTTTAGTACAACCACATACCCCTTCCAGATTGAGCCTTATCGGTCGCGATATAAGAGAAAAAGGTTTATTAACTCGGAAGTATGTTTTAAAAATGTTGCATTCTTCTGCACCAAAACGAAAATATCATGTTTTTGGTGCAAGATTAGAAGACGAAGGACTAATGATTGGAAACAGTAAATTAACTATTGATGAATCGGATAATTTGCAAATAGACAATAAAATGTTTAAAGGCACCCCTGGTTTGTTTGAATTAATATTTACTTCTGACCCTAAAAAGTACACGACTGAAGACTTGCAAACATATAAAAATATTTTATTAGCTACAAATGCTCATAAAAAGAACTACATGGACTCATTACCAGTACACAAAAACACATCTATAAAATATAAAAAGATTGTTTCTAAATTATTTCCTACCAGAAAGTATAGCCTGACTTCATCTTCACCAATGGGGCAAGGATTAAAAATGAGAAGTGCGTATGATACTAATATCATATATTATAATGATGTAAACAAACTAGTAAATAGAATGCGTTTGTTATACGAAGCCAAAGAAGCTGGACACTCAGGAGTTGATAATGAAATTATTGCATTAACTGACGAATTAAGAAAATCAGGGTATATACTGTAAGAAAAGGAGAACTAAATTTCAGTATGTGATTATTGTTCAGTGTAAACACATGAAAACAAGTTAATCTTTTAAATAACAATGAATGGTACTACAGAGGTCAGTCGCAAGCAGACGTTCGTGAGGCACGGAGGTGGCTTACAATCCTTTGTAACTTCTGCAATTAAGAAAATACCAATTGCAGATATAGTTAATACTGCTATAGACCATCTACCAATAGAATTGCACGTGCCTGGAGGGTATCAGTATTGTGGTCCTGGGACTAGGCTAAAAGCACGTCTAGCACGAGGAGACCGTGGTATAAATAAGTTAGACGAAGCCTGTAAGGAACACGACATAAGCTATTCGAAGTATAGTGATTCTGAGCATAGATCTATCGCGGATAGAGCATTAGCGGAAAAAGCGTGGCAAAGAGTTAAATCAAGTGACGCTAGCATTGGTGAAAGGGCTGCAGCACTAGCAGTAACTGCAGCAATGAAAGCTAAGACAGCTATCGGTGGTGGAAGTAGGAGAAGGAGAAGAAATAGAAAGCGCAACCAAAATAAAAAAAGAGGTGGCAACATCAAAAGACGCAGAAATAGGAATAATAAAAAAAAAAATTCAAACCTGTGGTCAATGATAAGATCGGGAAAAGGATTGTATCTGAGACCATACCGACGTGCGTATTAAATAAACAGCATAAATTAATTATTCCAAACAAAGCTTTAACAAACAATGAATTATTGAAATATGCAACATGTTTGAAAATACCCTTTTTCAGAGGAGTTTTTATGTTGGATGATTTACCGAAATCAATATGGAAAAATGAAACAGCAATAGTTAACTTGGACAAAACCAGTGGGCCTGGAACACATTGGGTCTGTTATAAAAAACTCCATAATACAGTATTCTATTTTGATAGCTTTGGAAATATACCACTACCTCTCGAATTAATGAAATATTTTAAAAACTCACGAAAAATTATGTATAACATCACCCGAGTACAAGATTGGAATACAGACGTGTGCGGTCATTTATGTTTAGACTTCTTAGCTAGCAGCGCCAGTAGCTATTAAGATGTCTTCTTACACAGTTACATTAAACAGTAAGTCTTCTATTTTAGAAACAACCCTCTTTCCAGCATTACGACTTTCAGAAAGTAAAGAATGGGAAGCAGCTTTGTTAGATTTTACCACATTCAATTCAATACCGAATGTAAGTGAAGGATTAAACAACAAAATTTACTATTACAAGAGTAAAGATGACAAAGGTAATTTAATTGATGATCATGTTATAAGTCTGAGCACAGGTGCTTATGAAATTGATGACATCAATAAAGTTTTACAAAAGAATCTTGGAGAAAAAAACATCAAAATAGAAGCAAACAACAGTTTGCTTAAAGCTGAAATAACAAGTAAATATTACATCGATTTTTCAAAGCCCAATTCAATAGGTTCACTTTTAGGGTTTCCAACATCAGCAAAGGTATTGGAACCAAATGTAACACATATAGGTGTTAACACTGTGAATATAATTCAAGTGAATGTGATTAATATAAGTTGCAATATAATTCAAGGTTCTTATCTAAATGGTGTGAATAAACATATTTTACACTCATTCTATCCAACTGTTGAACCCGGCTTTAAAATTGTTGAAAAGCCTCATAACCTCGTGTACCTACCGCTTAGCACCAGTCACATATCAGACATAGTACTGAATGTATTAGATCAAGACGGTAATCAAGTTGATTTTCGAGGTGAAACTATAACCGTAAGGATTCATATTAAATCTAGTAATTAAAAAGGTAATATGGGTTTGTCATTTATTAATAAGGATTCAGACGGAGAGCAACTCACTTCGTGTTCATTCGCTGACCAGTTAACAAGCGATAACATAGAATTTTTAAAACAGCTTGGATTTGACATTCAACAAAATGGATATACTAGATATAAGAAACGGGCCGGTTTTCGACGAAACTCTGTGGGAAAAGGAATATCACACGCACAACCCTTACACTTCGTCGAAATTAGAAAACAATGATGAAATACGTATTCCAATACAACAACAAGATGCTTACACATTGCCATGCGAAAGTTACTTATATATCGAGGGTCAAGTGTTTAAGAAAAATAAAACAGCTGGCACCACAGTTCCATTTATTAACAATCCTATGGCATACTTGTTTGAAGAGATTCGATATGAAATCTCAGGTGTTACAGTGGACTCTGTTAAAAAAGTTGGAATAACTAGCACAATAAAAGGTTTATTATCAATATCACCAACGGAAAGTAATGTACTTCAGACAGCTGGCTGGGTATTTCCTGGAAAAGAAACAATAACACCGGACAAAGAAGGCCACTTTGACTTTTGTATCCCTTTAAGATTGTTATTGGGATTTGCTGAAGACTACCAAAGAATTGTCATGAACGTAAAACAGGAATTGGTATTATTAAGGACTTCTACAAATTATGACATTATTGTTGAAAAAGCTGGAGTAACTGAAACAGCACTTGACTGGATGTTAACTCTTTCAAAAATTGTATGGAGAGTTCCTCATGTTCGATTGGCTGACCAACATAGGTTAACATTGTTAAAACAGTTAAATTCGGACAGGGACATTGTTTTACCATTTAGAAGTTGGGAAATGCATGAATACCCCAGCATGCCAGCTACTCAACGTCATTCGTGGCAAATAAAGACCTCCAACCAACTTGAAAAACCGAGATATGTTATTTTTGCTTTGCAAACCAACAAAAGAAACAACATAACTGCAAACGCTGGCACATTCGACTCTTGTAAATTTGTTAATGCAAAATTATTTTTAAATTCTCAATTTTTTCCCTACGATAATCTTAATGTCTCCTTTGCAAAAGAGCGGTACAGCATATTGTACGACATGTATTCAAGATTTCAGAAATCATATTACAACAAAATAAATACACCACTTTTAAACCCAGAACAATTTAAAACTTTAGCACCGATTGTGGTTATTGATTGTTCTAAACAAAATGAATCTATAAAAACTTCTGCAGTAGACATTCGACTAGAAATTGAATTTGAAGAAAATATACCTGCAAATACAATAGGTTATTGTTTAATATTGCATGATACGATTGTGACTTACACTCCACTTACCGGAATGGTTAAAAGAATAACATAAGTAAAAAAAAAAAATTACCCCCCACTCCTTTTTAGAGGGGTATAAAAACGGGGGGCAGCTAAGATGGGATTCAGTTATTTTGATTGGTGAGCCAAGCGAACAAGCTAACTATGGATTCATCATGTGATCAAGAATTACTATTACCTAAAGAAGAAAAAGAATTAATAATAAAAACACCGACTTCACAAAAAAATAACAAAGAAAACTTAAAGAATATAGCTAAAGATTTGCTACTCTCAAAAAATGCAAAAAAGAAGAAATTGAATAACTACCTTGGTGAAGGTAATGATGAGGTTATGCCAAATCCAATTTCAGAGATTTTTTTGAAAATAGTGTATCCATTAACAGTGAGTATGGACAAAAGTATCATGATTGGTGTTTTTAAATCTTTGGATTTCACGCCAGGAATTTTGCTAACTCACAATTCAAAGTCAGTTTTATTTTCTGAACACGGATGGAACTCATTCAACAAAAACATGAATCTTGTACAGTGTTATTTGATTAATAAAGTGTATGGTAAAAAGACCTCCATAAGATTGACTGAATCAAACGTAGAAATCGACAATGTAAAGATACGTTCTGCACAAGGTGTTCGATTCAGAGATTTAACAAAGTATGACAGTAAAGTGGTTTTGAATGATAAAGAATTTTCTGTGATGATTGCTGTAACACCCGCTATAAACCGATATTTGGAACAACTTGTATTTTGCGGACCTGTCGTAAAAGACTATTTAACTGATGCGATTTGCAAACAACCAAATTTACATCTTATCTACGGACCAATTGATACTTCTATTTACAACCGACTTCCTCAAGAGGTTGATTTATTCCGATCCATGCTCAGTTGTAATACCGATGAAGAACCTGAAGATGAGGATGAGAATGGAGTTATTAAGGTAGAAGATGAGGAAGAAGAACAAGTTGGAGATGATGGAGCAAGCATTTAGGTTTAATATTTATTATTAGTAGTATGTATAGGAGATAGATTACATAAGACTGATTTGTTGATGAGTACTGTCTAGTCACATTGTAGTAGCCATGGAGAGAGAAGACAACTACCAATGTTTAAGTGTTCCTAACAAACAATGTATTATAGAATTTCAATCATTCATTGGAAATTCAAATGAATTTATTGTAAAAGAGCTAGTAATAATGGATTTAGCAACCAATATGTTAAATTACTTTTTATTTAAGCCTCCTCATGATTATAACAACTTATTTAACAAAGCTAAAAAAACAAACAAATGGTTGACTTATAATTTTCATAACATCACTTGGGACGAAGGCTTTACCCAATACGAAGAATTAGATAATATTATGAATCATTATTGTAAACAGTTTGATATAATTTATACTACTGGTTTGAAAAAAGCTTTATTCATTTCTCGATATTCAAGAGGAACTGTAATTAACTACTTAATTAGTAAATATTTCCACTATAACACTGGAGGTGGATTGTGTAACAGTGTTAAAAATGAAAAACACAAATTGAGAAATTGTTGTTTGATTAAAACACAACGTATTTTGGCTGCAATGGGTAAAATTCCAATGTCTTAATTTAAAAAAACAAGTGGTGGGGGAAAGGCATTTATATATAAAGCCGGAACGCACATGTACATACTATGAGTTGTGAGCAGTCACTCCTTGAACACTGTTGAACACAAGAACAAAATGGAATCGAAGAATTACGTACAAGAAATAGCTAACCGATTTAATGAACAATCAAAATCGGACTTATTGTCATTGAAGAAATGTTGTGATCTAAAGGAAGAAAAACACTACACTGTCTTCAGTTTCAAAAAAGTCGAGACTTCTATTGGCGATGCAATATTGGTATCTCTCAGCGATACACCCTACAAAGATGGAGAACTTCCAAAATTCCAAGTTTACCTACCAAAGAGGTTTGTCATTCTACTTCAAAATGAAGATTTGGATTCTATCACGCCTGGAACATTTTACTTGGTCTCTCATGGAAAATGCGGAAACAATTCCACAGAACTTACTTTGCACTTAGTAAATAATTGTAAATAAAAATTGTAAATAAATAATGTAAATATGATTTGAAATAAATAAAATAAAAAATTAAAAAAGGAATATAACCATCGGTTATATTCCTTTTTTTTAAAAATTAAACTGGATGACCTTGACCGATATAAATAACAGGATCATTAAGACAGTCTCCTTCAGTATCGATTGAGTAGCAAGTGTAGACACATTTAATTTAGAAAAGAAAACAAAATTGACATGAGTATAGACAAGTTCGGTAGACATGCCAGTTCTACTGCGGGAAAAAAATCTCCATCTCATAAATTGTTTTTTCTAACACCAGGTGGTGATTATGATGCTAACGGGAAAATAATTCACAACTTGGGGAACCCAAAGTCATCATCGGATGCTATAACAAAAGGCTATTTAGAGGAGAACACAATTACAAAAGGTAACAATACTAATTATGATGCAAAACAAAAACTAATCCGCAATGTTAAACAACCATTACTTGCAGACGATGTTGTAACAAAAAGATATTTAGAAAAAGAAACATTAACAAAAAATGAGATTGGCCACTACGATGCGCGTGAAAAATGTATTGTTAATGTACGCAAACCATCATTTCCTGCTGACGCTGCCAATAAGGAATTTGTTGATAGTAAAACAATTGCAACCACCAGCGATGGTGATTATGATTTAAAGTATAAACGTCTTCGGTATTGTGCTGATCCTGATTTACCGAATGATGCTGTAACACTACAATACGTTGAAAAATTAACACCGCACTCTTTAGTTGACCATTGGGATTTTTCCGGAAAAAAACTTAGTAATATAGGAGACGCTGTTTATGATGGGGAAGCAGTAAATATAAGAACGCTCAAGAAAATGGCACCCGGTCTTAAAATGGGTAACACTATAAACGCAGCAAATTTAAAAATATCACAACTTGCTGACGCAACCACTGATACGGATGCAACAAATTTAAGAGTTGTTAGATTTGAAATCGAGAAAACAAATAAATTACGTGACGAACAACTGAGTCGATTTGGAGCTGCTTTATTTAACTACATACACAAGGCTGCAAGAAGTGCTTCTGACTCGAATATTAATAAAGACAATTTCTTGGATTGGGAACAAATAAAAAATAACAAACAATTGACAGAGAAAACAAATTAATAATAATAATAATAATAATAATAATAAAGTACTTGTACTGTATAAAAGGTCTCGCATGGAAGGGATATTCCTTATAGTAGTATAAGCGTTCACCTAGTAAACATATCAGTTGGCAACAAAACATGGAAGTTTTTGACAATCGTTTTAACTATCTTATATCTAGTCCTTTGTATTTGTTTAACTTTACAAATGTTATTAGAGCAATTTTAAATGCAAAAAAATTTGTTCGACTTTATATTAAAAGCCGTTTTCCACCACCTTCATTGTCAACATTGAACAGTTGCATTTTTATTGAGCAAGCAATTGAATTTCGTGAAATCGAAATTCGTACCACCATGCAACTTGATAAATTTAAAACAGAAGCACAAGAGATGATACACTTTGAATGTAAATTGGAAGTTGACGTCATCGTTTGGAAAAACATAACACTATCGACTGTTAAGAGTCTTAATGAACAGTTGCACAGTAGCAACGGACATGATGAGGTTGATCATCACCCATTGAATCTATAATAACTCAACAAGGATGAATTTAAAGGAAACATTTATTGAATTTCAAACTTTACATATTTTTGAAAAACAAAAAGTAGATGATTTTATTGAAGAACTTTTAAATTTAATTCTATTAAAATTTAAAATAAAACTAGAAATGACAGTTAATACTACAGAAAAGGTTTTTCAAGTTAACAATATAATAAACTTGTTACATATGTTTCAAGAATCTAATAATTAATTTGTTTGTATTGGAAGTTATAAATAAAAGTGTGTTTCCTCCAGTATGCACACTACACGACTTGCTCTTGTAGTGTGCACATCTCTCTGTACTGTTACACAATTTCATTGCAATGAGTTTGCGTGAAGTTTTTGTTGAATACGGTTATCTGTGGGTGACTTCTGATTTCGACATAAACTGGCTTATGAATCAAATGTACAAACTGTTCAACAGAGGTAATGACATAAAATCAAATATCATAACATATCGTAGAGACGAAGCTCATCTTAGTGATTCTGATGCAGAAGAAGAAGAAGAAGGTGCTTATTTTTTATCGAAAAATAAAAACAAGAAAGTACACCTGGTACCAATTGACGACAACGAAGAAATGACTTTGCGTGCAAAACTTGTGGAATACGATTACTTTTGGTTAACAAAAGAAGAAGATTTGGAATGGCTTAAGAAAGAAATGTACAGGCTTTTGTGCAACGGGTGGGACATGAAAATGGATGTGTCGGCTTATCGTAAGTGTGAAAAAAAACTTGAAGAACTACAAGTTGAACAACTACAGCAACGGGATCGAGAAGAACAAAACACTTCAGTGGTGGTGGCCGATACAGAAAAATTGTAAATAACATTTTACATAAAGAAAATAAAAAATCAATTAATTTTTATTATTCATAATTTTGATTATTAATAATAATAATAAATAATTTAGAAATACATGTTAAGCATTTTTGTTTGTAAATAATTATTGTACATAATTTTAGTATGTAAATAATAGTTTAAAATTAAATTGTAAATAACATTTTCAATAAAAAATAAAATAAAAAATAAAAAAAATAAAAAAAATCTAATTAATTTTTATTATTAATAATTTTTATTATTAATAATAAAAATTAATTAGATTTTTTTTTAACTTTCAAATGACCTTGAAAACAATGACGTCATAGGTATGACGTCACTTCATGGTTGGCTGATTATGACGTCACTTCATGGTTGGCTGATTATGACGTCACTTCCGGGTCATGCTCAACAGAGCGTGTAATTTATTCACTGTGCCAGAGTGCCTGGTCTGCCACTACTTCGTTGAATTTCAATCTTGTGATCTTTGAGTTTCAATCTTGCGATTTTTGAGTTTCTATCATGCGATCTTTGATTTTCAATCTTGCGATCTTTTAGTTTCAATCATGAGATCTTTGAGTTTCAATCTTGCTATTTTTTAGTTTAAATCTTGCGATCTTTGATTTTCAATCTTGCGATCTTTGAGTTTCAATCTTGTGATCTTTAAGTTTCAATCTTGCGATTTTTGAGTTTCAATCATGCGATCTTTGAGTTTTAAACTTGCTATCTTTGAGTTTCAATCTTGCTATCTTTGAGTTTAAATCTTGCGATCTTTGAGTTTCAATCTTGCAATCTTTGATTTTAAATCTTACAATCTTTGAGTTTCAGTCTTACGATCTTTGAGTTTCAATCTTGCCATCTTTGAGTTTCAATTTTGCGATCTTTGAGTTTTAAACTTGCGATCTTTGTGGTTCAATCTTGCTATCTTTGAGTTTCAATCTTGCGATCTTTGAGTTTCAATCTTGCGATCTTTGAGTTTCAATCTTGCAATCTCTAAATTTCAATCTTGCGATCTTTGAGTTTTAATCTTGCAATATTTGAGTTTTAATCTTGTGATCTTTTGGTTTCAATCTTGCGATCTTTGAGTTTCAATCTTGCGATCTTTGAGTTTCAATCTTGCTATCTTTAAGTTTCAATCTTGCGATCTTTGAGTTTCAATCGTTCGATCTTTGAGTTCCAATCTTGCGATCTTTGAGTTTCAATCGTTCGATCTTTGAGTTTTAATCTTGCGATCTTTGAGTTTCAATCTTGCAATCTTTAAGGTTCAATCTTGCAATCTTTGAGATTCAATCTTGCTATCTTTGAGTTTGAATCTTGCAATCTTTGAGTTTCAATCTTGACATTTTGAGTTTCAATCTTGCAATCTTTTAGTTTCAATTTTGCGATCTTTGAGTTTCAATCTTGTGATCTTTGAGTTTCAATCTTGCGATCTTTGAGTTTCAATCTTGCGATCTTTGAGTTTCAATCTTGCGATCTTTGAGTTTCAATCGTTCGATCTTTGAGTTCCAATCTTGCGATCTTTGAGTTTCAATCGTTCGATCTTTGAGTTTTAATCTTGCGATCTTTGAGTTTCAATCTTGCAATCTTTAAGGTTCAATCTTGCAATCTTTGAGATTCAATCTTGCTATCTTTGAGTTTGAATCTTGCAATCTTTGAGTTTCAATCTTGACATTTTGAGTTTCAATCTTGCAATCTTTTAGTTTCAATTTTGCGATCTTTGAGTTTCAATCTTGTGATCTTTGAGTTTCAATCTTGCGATCTTTGAGTTTCAATCTTGCGATCTTTGAGTTTCAATCTTGCGATCTTTGAGTTTCAATCGTTCGATCTTTGAGTTTCAATCTTGCGATCTTTGAATTTCAATCTTGTGATCTTTGAGTTTCAATCTTCCGATTTTTGAGTTTTAATCATGCGATTTTTGAGTTTCAATCTTGTGATCTTTGAGTTTCAATCTTGCGATCTTTGAGTTTTAATCTTGCGATCTTTGAGTTTCAAACTTGCGATCCTTGAGTTTCAATCGTTCGATCTTTGAGTTTTAATCTTGCGATCTTTGAGTTTTAATCTTGCAATCTTTAAGTTTCAATCTTGCAATCTTTGAGATTCAATCTTGCTATCTTTGAGTTTGAATTTTGCAATCTTTGATTTTAATCTTGCCATTTTTGAGTTTCAATCTTGCGATCTTTGAGTTTCAATTTTGCGATCTTTGAGTTTCAATCTTGCGATCTTAGAGTTTCAATATTGCGATTTTTGAGTTTCAATCATGCGATCTTTGATTTTCAATCTTGCGATCTTTGAGTTTCAATCTTGCGATCTTTGAGTTTCAATCTTGTGATCTTTAAGTTTCAATCTTGCGATTTTTGAGTTTCAATCATGCGATCTTTGAGTTTCAAACTTGCTATCTTTGAGTTTCAATCTTGCTATCTTTGAGTTTAAATCTTGCGATCTTTGAGTTTCAATCTTGCAATCTTTGATTTTAAATCTTACAATCTTTGAGTTTCAGTCTTACGATCTTTGAGTTTCAATCTTGCCATCTTTGATTTTCAATTTTGCGATCTTTGAGTTTTAAACTTGCGATCTTTGTGGTTCAATCTTGCTATCTTTGAGTTTCAATCTTGTGATCTTTGAGTTTCAATCGTTTGATCTTTGAGTTTCAATCTTGCGATCTTTGAATTTCAATCTTGTGATCTTTAAGTTTCAATCTTGCGATTTTTGAGTTTCAATCATGCGATCTTTGAGTTTCAAACTTGCTATCTTTGAGTTTCAATCTTGCTATCTTTGAGTTTAAATCTTGCGATCTTTGAGTTTCAATCTTGCAATCTTTGATTTTAAATCTTACGATCTTTGAGTTTCAATCTTGCGATCTTTGAGTTTCAATCTTGCGATCTTTGAGTTTCAATCTTGCGATCTTTGAGTTTCAATCGTTCGATCTTTGAGTTTCAATCTTGCGATCTTTGAATTTCAATCTTGTGATCTTTGAGTTTCAATCTTGCGATCTTTGAGTTTTAATCTTGCGATCTTTGAGTTTCAATCTTGCTGATCTTTGAGTTTCAATCTTGCGATCTTTGAGTTTCAATCTTGCGATCTTTGAGTTTCAATCTTGCGATCTTGAGTTTCAATCTTGCGATCTTTGAGTTTCAATCTTGCGATCTTTGAGTTTTAATCTTGCAATCTTTGAGTTTCAATCTTGCAATCTTTTAGTTTCAATCTTGCGATCTTTGAGTTTCAATCTTGCGATCTTTGAGTTTCAATCTTGCGATCTTTGAGTTTCAATCTTGCGATCTTTGAGTTTCAATCTTGCGATCTTTGAGTTTCAATCTTGCGATCTTTGAGTTTCAATCTTGCGATCTTTGAGTTTCAATCTTGCGATCTTTGAGTTTCAATCTTGCGATCTTTGAGTTTCAATCTTGCGATCTTTGAGTTTCAATCTTGCGATCTTTGAGTTTCAATCTTGCGATCTTTGAGTTTCAATCTTGCGATCTTTGAGTTTCAATCATGCGATCTTTGAGTTTCAAACTTGCTATCTTTGAGTTTCAATCTTGCTATCTTTGAGTTTCAATCTTGCGATCTTTGAGTTTCAATCTTGCAATCTTTGAGTTTCAATCTTACGATCTTTGAGTTTCAGTCTTACGATCTTTGAGTTTCAATCTTGCGATCTTTGAGTTTCAATCTTGCGATCTTTGAGTTTCAAACTTGCGATCTTTGAGTTTCAATCTTGCTATCTTTGAGTTTCAATCTTGCGATCTTTGAGTTTCAATCTTGCGATCTTTGAGTTTCAATCTTGCGATCTTTGAATTTCAATCTTGCGATCTTTGAGTTTTAATCTTGCGATATTTGAGTTTTAATCTTGTGATCATTGGGTTTCAATCTTGCGATCTTTGAGTTTCAATCTTGCGATCTTTGAGTTTCAATCTTGCTATCTTTAAGTTTCAATCTTGCGATCTTTGAGTTTCAATCTTGCGATCTTTGAGTTTCAATCGTTCGATCTTTGAGTTTCAATCTTGCGATCTTTTAGTTTCAATCTTGCGATCTTTGAGTTTCAATCTTGCGATCTTTGAGTTTCAATCTTGCGATCTTTGAGTTTCAATCTTGCGATCTTTGAGTTTCAATCTTGCGATCTTTGAGTTTCAATCTTGCGATCTTTAAGTTTCAATCTTGCGATCTTTGAGTTTCAATCTTGCGATCTTTGAGTTTCAATCTTGCGATCTTTGAGTTTCAATCATGCGATCTTTTAGTTTCAAACTTGCTATCTTTGAGTTTCAATCTTGCTATTTTTGAGTTTCAATCTTGCGATCTTTGAGTTTCAATTATGCGATCTTTGAGTTTCAATCTTGCGATCTTTGAGTTTAATTCTTGCGATCTTTGAGTTTCAATCTTGCGATCTTTTAGTTTCAATCTTGAGATCTTTGAGTTTCAATCTTGCTATCTTTTAGTTTAAATCTTGCGATCTTTGAGTTTCAATCTTGCGATCTTTGAGTTTCAATCTTGCGATCTTTGAGTCTCAATCTTGCGATCTTTGAGTTTCAATCGTTCGATCTTTGAGTTTCAATCTTGCGATCTTTGAATTTCAATCTTGTGATCTTTGAGTTTCAATCTTGCGATCTTTGAGTTTCAATCTTGCGATCTTTGAGTTTCAATCTTGCGATCTTTGAGTTTCAATCTTGCGATCTTTGAGTTTCAATCTTGCGATCTTTGAGTTTCAATCTTGCGATCTTTGAGTTTCAATCTTGCGATCTTTGAGTTTCAATCTTGCGATCTTTGAGTTTCAATCTTGCGATCTTTGAGTTTCAATCTTGCGATCTTTGAGTTTCAATCTTGCGATCTTTGAGTTTCAATCTTGCGATCTTTGAGTTTCAATCTTGCGATCTTTGAGTTTCAATCTTGCGATCTTTGAGTTTCAATCTTGCGATCTTTGAAGTTTCAAATCGTTGGATCTTTGAGTTTCAATCTTGCGATCTTTGAGTTTCAATCTTTGCATCTTTGAGTTTCAATCTTGCGATCTTTTGAGTTTCAATCTTGCTATCTTTGAGTTTCAATCTTGCTGATTTTTGTGTTTCAATCTTGCGATCTTTGAGTTTCAATCTATGCGATCTTTGAGTTTCAATCTTGCGATCTTTGAGTTTCAATCTTGCGATCTTTGAGCTTTCAATCTTGCGATCTTTGAGTTTTCAGTCTTGCTATCTTTAGTTTCAATCTTTCGATCTTTGAGTTTCAATCTTGCGATCTTTGAGTTTCAATCTTTGCGATCTTTGAGTTTTAATCTAGCGATCTTTGAGTTTCAATCTTGCTATCTTTGAGTTTTCAATCTGGCTATCTTTGAGATTCAATCTTGCTGTCTTTGATTTTGAATCTTGAAATTTTGGGGAGTTTAAATTTGACATTTGGATTTTTAATCTTCCCGATCTTTGAGTTTAAAATTTTTGCGATCTTTGGTTTAAAATCTTGCGATCTTTGATTTTCCCAATTTTTCCCATCTTTGGTTTAAAAAGGGGGTATCTTTGTGTTTCAATTTGCTATCTTTGAGTTTAATCTTGCGATCTTTGGGTTTAAAATTAAATGGGGTTTTTTTCTTTGGATTTTTTTCAATTTTTTTCTTTGCGATCTTTTATTTTTCAATCGGAGATTTTTTGAGTTTCAATCTTGCTTTTTTTTAGTTTAAATCTTGCGATCTTTGAGTTTAAATTTTGCGTTTCTTTGAGTTTCTTTCTTGCGATTTTTGATTTTCAATCTTGCAAATCTTTGATTTTCAATCGTTCGATCTTTGATTTTAAATTCTTGCGATCTTTGAATTTAAATTTGTGATCTTTGAGTTTCAATTTTGCTTTTTCTGAGTTTTTTTCATGCGACCCTTTGTTTTTCAATCTTCCCGTTTTTTATTTTAAATCTTGAGATCTTTGATTTTTAAATTCTTGTGATTTTTAAAGTTTAATCTTGTGATTTTTGAGTTTCAATCTTGCGATCTTTGAGTTTCAAAATTTTGCTATTTTTGGGTTTTTTAAAATCTTGTATCTTTGAGTTTAAATTTGCGATCTTTGATTTTCATCTTGCAATCTTTGATTTTAAATTTTCAATTTTTGGGGTTTCATTTCTTACGATTTTGATTTTTCAATCTTCCCATTTTTGGGTTTTTTAAATTTTTTGCGATTTTTTTTTTTTAAAAATTGCGATCTTTGTGGTTAAATCTTTTGCTATTTTTGAGTTTAATCTTGCGTTTCTTTGAGTTTCAATCTTCGATTTTTGAGTTTAAAATCTGAATCTCAAAATTTCAATTTTTGCGATTTTTTGATTTTTAAATTCTTGGGGATATTTGAGTTTTTTTTCTTGGGGATCCTTTGGTTTCAATCTTGCGACCCTTTGAGTTTCAATCTTTGCGATCTTTGATTTTCAATTTTTGCTATCTTTAAGTTTCAATCTTGCGATCTTTGAGGTTCAATCGTTCGAAATTTGAGTTTCAATCATTGCGATCTTTGATTTTCCCCAATGTTCATCTTTGGTTTAAAAATTTGCGACTTTGGGGGGGGGGGGGGGGGGGGGGGTTTTCAATCTTGCAATCGGGTAAGGTTCAATCTTGAAATTTTTGGGAGATTCAATTTTGCTATTTTGAGTTTAAATTTCTTGAAATCTTTGATTTTTCAATTTTGGGACATTTTGATTTTTCAATCTTGCTATCTTTGAGTTTCAATTTTGCGATTTTTGAGTTTAAATCTTGCGATTTTTGGGGTTTTCAATTTTTGCGATCTTTGAGTTTAAAATTCTTGCGATCTTTGATTTTCAATTTTGGAATTTTGGGTTTTTTCAATCGTTCGATCTTTGAGTTTAAATCTTGCGATTTTTTAAAATTTCAATCTTGTGATCTTTGGGGTTTCAATCTTGCGTTTTTTTGGTTTTTTAAATTTCATCGATTTTTAAATTTTCAATCTTGTGATTTTTGGGTTTCAATCTTGCATTTTTGATTTTCAATCTTGCGATTTTAAATTTTTCAAATTTGCGATCCTTGGTTTAAATTTCGTTCGATCTTTGAGTTTTAATCTTGCGATTTTTGGGAGTTTAAATCTTGCAATCTTTAAGTTTCAATCTTGCAATCTTTGAGTTTCAATTTTTGTTTATCTTTGATTTTGAATTTTCAATCTTTAAGTTTAAATTTGAAAAATTTTTGGTTTAAAATTTGCGATTTTTAAATTTTCCCAAAGTGTGATCTTTGAGTTTCAATCATGCGATTTTTGAGTTTCAAAACCTTGCTATCTTTGAGTTTCAATCTTGCTTTTCTTTGAGTTTCAATCTTGAGATTTTTTGATTTTCCCCAATTTTGGGAAATTCTTTGTTTTTTAAATCTTGCGATCTTTGAGTTTCAGTCTTCCCGGATTTTTTGATTTTCAATCTTCCCATCTTTGATTTTTAATTTTGCATTTTGAGTTTTATACTTGCAATCTTTTTGGTTCAATCTTGCTTTTTTGAGTTTCCAATCTTGCGATCTTTAATTTCAATTTTTGCGTTTTGAGTTTCAATTTGCAAACAAAGTTTCAATTTTGCGATTTTTGGAGTTTTTTCTTGCGATATTTGATTTTTTAATTTTGTGATCTTTTGGTTTCAATCTTGCGTTTCTTTGAGTTTCAATCTTCGATTTTGAGTTTCAATCCTGAAATTTTGAGTTTAAATTCCTTCGATTTTGATTTTTAAAATTTTGCGTTTTTTTGGGGTCTTATTTTGCGATTTTTGTTTTTTCAATTTTCGTTTCTTTTGGGTTTAAAATTTGGGGGATTTTGGGTTTTTTCAATCTTGCTTTTTTTTAGTTTAAATCTTGCGATCTTTGATTTTTCAATTTGGTTCTTTGAGTTTCAATCTTCCCGATCTTTGGTTTAAATTTCTTGCGATCTTTGAGTTTCAATGGGTTCGGATCTTTGATTTTAATTTTGCGATCTTTGAATTTAAATCTTGTGATTTTTGGGTTTTTTCAATCGTTCGTTCTTTGGTTTCAATCTTGCGTTTTTTTGGAGTTTAAAATCTTGCGATTTTTTGATTTTCCCAATCTTGCGTTTCTTTGGTTTCAATCTTGCGATCTTTGATTTTTCAATCTTGCGACCCTTGAGTTTCAATGTTCGATCTTTGATTTTCCCAATCTTGCGATCTTTGAGTTTCAATGTTTAAAACTTTGAGTTTTAATCTTGCGTTCTTTAGTTTCAATCTTCCCAATTTTTTAAGTTTCAATCGGGCAATCTTTGAGTTCAATCTTGCTGTCTTTGATTTTAAAATCTTGAAATTTTTTTGATTTTCCAATCTTGAAAATTTGGATTTTTTAATCTTCCCGATCTTTGAGTTTTAAATTTTTGCGACCCTTTGAGTTTCAATCTTGCGATCTTTGTTTTTTCAATCTTGCAAACTTTGAGTTTCAATTTTTGCAAATTTTTGGTTTCAATCTTGCGATCTTTGAGTTTCAATCGTTCGATTTTTGAGTTTAAATCTTGCGATCTTTGATTTCAATTTTTGTGTTTTTGGGGTTTTTCAATCTTGCGATTTTTGAGTTTCAATCATTTTGCCGATCTTTGATTTAAATTTCTTCCCGTTTTCCTTTTTTTTGAGTTTCAATCTTTGGCCCGATCTTTGATTTTTAATTCTTGCAAATCTTTGAGTTTCAATCTTGCGATCTTTTTTTTTCAATCTTGAGATTTTTGAGTTTAAATTTTGGGCCTATTTTTAGTTTAAATCTTGCGTTTTTTGTGTTTCAATTTTGCGACCCTTTGAGTTTCAATTTTGCGATCTTTGAGTTTAATCTTTGCGATCTTTGATTTTTTTCAATGTTCAATTTTTTGGTTTCAATTTGCAACCCTTTAAATTTAATCTTGTGATTTTTTGAGTTTCAACTTTGCGATTTTTGAGTTTAAATTTCTTTGCGATCTTTGTTTTTAAATTCTTGCGATTTTTAGTTTCAATCTTGAGATCTTTGAGTTTAAATCTTGCGATCTTTGAGTTTAAAATTTTTCCCAAATTTTTGGGGTTTTTAAATTTTGCGATCTTTGAGTTTTTTTTACTTGCAATCTTTGTGGTTAATCTTGCAAATCTTTGAGTTTCAATCTTGCGATCTATGAGTTTCAATCTTGCGATCTTTGGTTTCAATCTTGCAATCTAATTTTCCCAATCTTGCATCTTTGAGTTTTATTTTTGGCGATTTTTGGTTTTTTAAATTCTTGTGTTCTTTTGGTTTCAATCTTGCGATTTTTTTGATTTTAAAATCTTGCGATTTTTGAGTTTCAATCCTGCATTCTTTGATTTTTAAAATCCTTCGACTTTGAGTTTCAATTTTGCGATTTTTGGGGTTTCTTATTCTTGCGATTTTTGATTTTCAATTTTTGCGATCTTTTAGTTTCAACTTAAAGATCTTTGAGTTTCAATCTTGCTATTTTTTAGTTTAAATCTTGCGATCTTTGAGTTTCAATTAGCGATCTTTGGAGTTTCAATCTTGCGATCTTTGATTTTCCCTTTTTTGCGATCTTTGAGTTTCAATCGTTCGATCTTTGGTTTCAATCTTGCGATTTTTGGGGAAAAATTTCAATCTTTTTTTTTTGGATCTTTGAGTTTCAATTTTTCGACCCTTTGGGAGTTTAAATTTCTTGCGATCTTTGGTTTAAATCTTGCGATCTTTGAGTTTAAAATTTGCGATTTTTGGTTTAAAAATCTTGCGATTTTTTGAGTTTAAATCTTGCGACCCCTTTGATTTTTAAAATCGTTCAATCTTTGAGTTTCAATCTTGCGATCTTTGAGTTTAAAACTTTTTGAACTTTGATTTTTAATCTTGCGATCTTTGAGTTTAAAATTTGCAATTTTAAATTTTTTAAATTCTGGAAAATTTTTGGGTTTCCCAATTCTGTCTTTGAGTTTAAATCTTGCAATCTTTGAGTTTCAATCTTGAAAATTTGGGATTTTATCTTGCGATCTTTTTTTTTAAAATTTTGCGATCTTTGATTTTTCAATCTTGCGATTTTTTGATTTTCAATCTTGCGATCTTGAGTTTCAATTTTTGCGATTTTTTTGAGTTTCAATTTTGCGTTCTTTGAGTTTAAAATGGGTTCGATCTTTGATTTTCCCAATCTTGGATCTTTGAATTTAAATTTCTTGGGATCTTTGGTTTCAATCTTGCGATTTTTGAAGCCCCCTTTCATGCGATCTTTTAATTTAAAACTTGCAATTTTGGTTTCAATTTGTATCTTTGAGTTTCAATCTTGCGATCTTTGAGTTTCAATTTTTGCGATCTTTGAGTTTAAATCTTGCGATCTTTGATTTTTTAATTCTTGCGATCTTTGATTTTCCCCAATCTTGGGGATCTTTTATTTTCCCAATCTTGAGTTCTTGGTTTCAATCTTGCTTTTTTTTTATTTTAAAATCTTGCGATTTTGAGTTTCAATTTGCGTTTCTTTGAGTTTCAATTTTTGCAAATCTTTGAGTTTCAATTTGCGATCTTTGAGTTTCAATCGTTCGATTTTTGGGAGTTTCAACCCTTGCAATCTTTGAATTTCAATCTTTGTGATCTTTGAGTTTCAATCTTGCGTTTTTTTAAATTTTTCAATTGCGATCTTTGATTTTCAATCTTGCGATCTTTTATTTTCCCAAATCTTGAGTTTTTTTGAATTTTTTTAAAAAATCTTGCGATTTTTGGTTTAAAACTTTTTTTTTTGGCGAATTTTGGGAGGTTTCAATCATGCAATTTTTGATTTTCCCAAACTTGTTATTTTTTGGAGTTTCAAATCTTGCTACTTTGAGTTTAAATCTTGCGATTTTTGATTTTTCTATTTTGAAATTTCTTTTTTTTAAATCTTACAATCTTTGAGTTTCAGTTTACGATCTTTGAGTTTCAATCTTACGATTTTTTGGGAGTTTCAATTTGTGATCTTGATTTTCAATCGTTTGAACTTTGATTTTTAAATCTTGCGATTTTGAGTTTCAATCTTGCGATCTTTGATTTTTCAATTTTTTGTATTTTTAAAGGGTTTCAATCTTGCGATTTTTTGGTTTCAATCTTGCGATTTTTTGATTTTTAATCGTTCGATCTTTGAGTTTAAAATCTTGCGTTTTTTAGTTTTCAATCTTCGATCTTTGAGTTTCAAATTTTTCGATCTTTGGTTTCAATCTTGCGATTTTTGAGTTTCAATCTTGCGATTTTTGGTTTTCCCAATCTTGCGATTTTTTGGGGTTTTTCAATCTTGCGTTTTTAAAGTTTCAATCGTTCGATCTTTGAGTTTCAATCTTGCGATCTTTGAATTTAAATCTTGTGATCTTTGAGTTTAAATTCTGCGATCTTTTTTTTTTAAAACTTGCTATTTTTGATTTTCCCTTCTTGCTATTTTTGATTTTCAATCTTGCGTTTCTTTGAGTTTCAATTATGCGATTTTTTGAGTTTCATCTTGCGATTTTTTGGGGTTTAAATTTCCCTTGCGATCTTTGAGTTTCTTTCTTGGGGCCCTTTTTAGTTTAATTCTTGGGGATCTTTGATTTCAATTTTGCTTTTTTTTTAGTTTAAATTTGGGCGATTTTTGGGATTTTCAATTTTTGCGTTTTTTGGGTTTTTCCAATCTTGCGATCTTTGAGTCTAAATCTTGCGTTCTTTGAGTTTCAATCGTTCAAATTCTTTGGTTTAAATCTTGCGATCTTTTAAATTTTTAAAATCTTTTGATCTTTGAGTTTCAATCTTGCGATTTTTTAGTTTAAATCTTGCGATTTTTTTGAGTTTCAATTTGCGATCTTTGAGTTTCAATTTGCCATCTTTGAGTTTCAATTTTCGATCTTTGATTTTTAAAACTTGCGTTTCCTTTGGGGGTTCAATCTTGCTATCTTTGATTTTCAATCTTGCGATTTTTGAGTTTCAATCTTGCGATCTTTGAGTTTCAATCTTGAAAATCTCTAAATTTCAATCTTGCAAAATCTTTGAGTTTAATTTTTGCAATATTTGATTTTTTAATCTTTTTGATCTTTTGGTTTCAATTTTGGCGATTTTTGAGTTTCAATTTGCGATTCTTTGGTTTTAATCTTGCTTTTCTTTAAATTTTCAATCTTGCGTTTTTTGAGTTTAAATCGTTCGATCTTTGGTTCCAATCTTGCGATCTTTGGTTTAAAATCGTTCCGATTTTTGGTTTTTTAAAATCTTGCGATCTTTGGTTTCAATCTTCCCAAATTTTTTAAAGGTTCAATCTTGCAATCTTTGAGTTTTAAAAATCTTGCTATCTTTGATTTTAAAATCTTGCAATTTTGAGTTTCAATCTTGACTTTTTGGGTTTTTAAATTTCTTGCAATCTTTTAGTTTAAATTTTTGGCGATCTTTGAGTTTCAATCTTGTGATCTTTAAAGTTTCAACCCTTGCGATCTTTGAGTTTCAATCTTGCGATCTTTGATTTTTCCCAATCTTGCGTTCTTTGATTTTCCCAATGTTCGATCTTTGATTTCCCAATCTTGCAAATTTTTTTGAGTTTAAAATCTTTCCCTTTTTTTGATTTTTTAAAATTCTTCGATCTTTGAGTTTTCAATTTTGGGCAATTTTTAAAGGTTCAATTTTTGCAATTTTTGAGATTCAAATTTGCTATCTTTGATTTTGAATTTTGAAATTTTTTGATTTTTAAATTTCTTGACATTTTGAGTTTCAAATCTTGAATCTTTTTTTTCCCAATTTTCAAATTTTTGGAGTTTCAATTTGTGTTCTTTGAGTTTAAAATCTTGCGATCTTTGGTTTCAATCTTCGATCTTTGAGTTTAAAATCTTGCGATCTTTGAGTTTCAATCGCCCGATTTTTGGGAGTTTCAATCTTGCGATTTTTGAATTTAAATCTTGTGTTCTTTGAGTTTCAATTTCCCGATTTTTGAGTTTTAATCATGCTGATTTTTGAGTTTCAATCTTGTGATTTTTGATTTTTCAATCTTGCGATCTTTGATTTTTAAATCTTTGCGATCTTTAAAGTTTCAAATTGCGACTTTTTTTTCAATCTTCAATTTTGAGTTTTATCTTCGATCTTTGAGTTTTAATTTTCCCTTTTTTTCCGCAATTTTTGGGAGTTTAAATTCTTGCACCCTTTGATTTAATTTTGAAACCCTTTGATTTAATCTTCCATTTTGAGTTTCAATTTTGGGCCCGTTTTTTTTTCAATTTCAATCTTGTATTTTTGGATTTTCAATTTGCAATTTTTGAGTTTTAATCATGCGTTTTTAAAAATTTTAAAATTTTGGGAAATTTTTGGGGGGGTTTTTTTGGGGGGGGGGGGGGGGGGGGGCCTTTGTTTTAATCTTAAAAATTTTTGAGTTTTTTCTGCGTTCTTTTTTTCCCAAAATTTGCCCCTTGATTTTTTAAATTCGTTATCTTTGATTTTTAAATTTTGCAAACCCTTTGGGTTTTTCCCAATCTTGCAATCTTTAAAATTTCAATCATTTCGCAAATCTTTGGTTTAAATTCTTCCCTTTTTTTTTAATTTTGGTTTTAAATTTTTTCTTTTTTCCTTTTTTAAATTTTGGGTTTTTAATTTTGGGCAAATTTTGGTTTTCAATCTTGCGATTTTTGAATTTAAAACCCTTGTGATCTTTAATTTTCAATTTTTTTTTTTTTCCATGCGATTTTTGATTTCAAATTTGCAAATTTTTTTGGGTTTTTAAATTTGCTATCTTTGGTTTAATCTTGCGATTTTTTTGATTTTCAATTTGCAATCTTTGATTTTAAATCTTGGGGTCTTTAGTTTCTTTCTTCAAATCTTTGGTTTCAATCTTCCCATTTTAAATTTTTAATTTTGCGTTCTTTGGGTTTTTTAAATTTGCAATCTTTGTGGTTAAATTCTTGCTATCTTTGAGTTTTTTTATTGCGATCTTTGAGTTTAAATTTTGCGATCTTTGATTTTCAATCTTGAAATTTAAAATTTTCAATCTTGCGATCTTTGATTTTTAAATTCTTGCGATTTTGATTTTTAAATTCTTTTTGTTTTTTTTGGGTTTCAATCTTGCGATTTTTTGGGGTTTCAATCTTGGGGATTTTGAGTTTAAAACCCTTGCTTTTCTTTAAGTTTTAACCCTTCGATTTTTTGGTTTAAATTCTTTGCGTTCTTTGGGTTTAACCCGGCGATCTTTTGTTTTTTTTTTTAAAAATTTTGCGATCTTTTTGTTTATTTTTGGGAAAACTTTGATTTTTAAATTCTTGCATTTTTGTGTTTAAATCTTGCAATTTTTGATTTTCAATTTTGGATCTTTTGGGGTTTAAATCTTGCGACTTTGGGGTTTAAATTCTTGCGATTTTTTAATTTTTCAATCGTTCGATTTTGGGTTTTCCAATTTTTGCGATCTTTGAATTTCAATCTTGTGATCTTTGAGTTTAAATCTTCCGTTCTTTGGTTTCAACTTGCATTTTTGGAGTTTAATTTGCATCTTTGAGTTTTTCAATCTTGCGTTCTTTGAGTTTAAATTTTGCGTCTTTGAGTTTCAATCTTGCGACCCTTTGGGTTTAATTTTTCGATCTTTGAGTTTAAATTTGGATTTTTTAGTTTAAATTTTAAAAATTTTTGGGGTTTTTTAATTTCTTGCTTTTTTTTATTTAAAAATTCTTGCAATCTTTAGTTTCAATTTTGGCAATCTTTGGGTTTCAATTTTGCTTCTTTGAGTTTAATTTCTTGCAATCTTTGATTTTTCAATTTTGTTTTTTTGGGTTTTTCAATCTTGCGACCCTTTAAATTTCATTTTGGACCCTTTGATTTTCCCAATCTTCCGATTTTTGATTTTAATTTCTTGCGATTTTTGGTTTCAATCTTGGATCTTTGGTTTAAAATCTTGCGATCTTTGGAGTTTCAATTTCCGATCTTTGAGTTTAAATTCTTGCGATTTTAAATTTCCCAATCGTTGATCTTTGGGTTTTAATTTTGCGATTTTTGAGTTTTAATCTTGCTTTTTTAAATTTTAAACTTGCTTTTCTTTGAGTTTAAATTTCTTGCTTTTTCTTTGATTTTTAATTTTGCTTTCTTTTTTTTTTAATTTTCCCATTTTTGAGTTTCAATTTTGCAAATTTTTTGAGTTTAAATTTTTGGATTTTTTGAGTTTCAATCTTGGGGATCTTGAAGTTTCAATTTGGGAAAATTTTTGAGTTTCAATCTTGCATTTTTTTTTAAATTTTGCGATTTTTGAGTTTAAATCTTGCAAATCTTTGATTTTTAAATTTCTTGGATCTTTAAGTTTAAATCTTGCGATTTTTGGTTTCATATTCGATCTTTGGTTTCAATTTTGCAATACTTTAAATTTAAATCTTGTATTTTTGGTTTAAATCTTGCGATTTTTGAGTTTCAATCTTGCAATCTTTGATTTTTCTTTTTCCGATTTTTTAAGTTTCATTCTTGGATTTTTGGGTTTTTTAAATTTCTTCCCCACCCCTTTTGAGTTTCATTTTCCCATTTTTAAATTTTAAAATTTGCGATCTTTTGGTTTTTTTCTTGCTTTTTTGGGGTTTTCAATTTGCATCTTTGATTTTCCCAATCTTGCGATCTTTGAGTTTAAAATTCTTGCGTCTTTGAGTTTCAATTTGCAATTTTTAAATTTCAATTTGCGTTCTTTAATTTTTAAATTTTTTCATTTTTTGAGTTTTAATTTGTGTTTTTTTTGGGTTTCAATTTGCGATCTTTAAAGTTTCAATCTTGCGTTTCTTTGAGTTTCAACCCTTGCTTTTCTTTAAGTTTAAAACCCTTCGATTTTTGAGTTTAAAATTTTGCGATCTTTGGGTTTATTCTTCGTTTCTTTGATTTTCAATTTTGGGCGATCTTTTATTTTTCAATCTTGGGTTTTTGGTTTCAATCTTCCCTCTTTTTTTTTTTAATCTTGCGATCTTTGAGTTTCAATTTTGCATTTTTGGGAGTTTCAATCTTGCGACTTTGAGTTTAAATTTTGCGATCTTTAAGTTTCAATCGTTCGATCTTTGGGTTTTTCAATCTTGCGATTTTTGAATTTAAATTTGTGATCTTTGGTTTCAATCTTCGATCTTTTATTTTAAAAATTTTTCTTTTCTTTGAGTTTCAATCTTGCATTTTTGAGTTTCAATTTTGCGATCTTTAAATTTTTCAATTTGCGATCTTTGAGTTTAAAATTTTGCGTTTTTTTGGTTTAATTTCTTTCGATCTTTGAGTTTCAATCTTGCGATTTTTTAGTTTAAATTCTTTGAACTTTGGGTTTTTTAATTTGCATTTTTTTTTAAAAAATCTTGCTTTTTAAGTTTCTTTCTGGATTTTTGGTTCAATCTTGCGTTTTTTGAGTTTAAAATTTTGGGAATTTTTGGTTTTTTCAATTTGACTTTGGGATTTTCAATCTTGCGATCTTTAAATTTCAATTTTGGATCTTTGAGTTTCAATTTTGCGTTTTTTTATTTAAATCTTGGGGTTTTTTGAGTTTCAATCTTGCGATCTTTGATTTAAATTTGGGACCCTTTAAGTTTCAATTTCCGGATTTTTGGGGTTTCCCAATCTTGGAACTTTGAATTTAAAAACTTGTATCTTGGGGTTTAAAAGTTTTTAAAAGATTGAAATTCAAAGTTTGCAAGTTTGAAACTAAAAAGTTTGATGTTTTTGAAACTCAAAATCGAAAGATTGAAAACAAAGACCCAAAAGTTTTGAAATCAAAAAATCGCAAAAATTGAAAATTCAAAGTTCGCAAGTTTTTAAAACTAAAAAATCCCCAAAAATTTGAAACTCAAAGATCAAGATTAAAAAACCCAAAATGCAAGATTGAAACCCCAAAGTTTGAAAGTTTTTAAACAAAAAAGACCAAGAAGGGTTTTGGAACTAAAAGATCCGAAAAATTAAAACTTAAAGTTTCCCCAGATTGAAATCAAAGTTTCGAAAGTTTTAAAACAAAAAAGGGTTCTCAAAACGATTGAAAAAAAAAAGATCGCAAGTTTAAAAATAAAAGGGATCAAAAAATTTAAACTAAGGATGAAAAGTTTTAAAAACTAAAAGATCGAAATTGAAACTCAAGTTGCAATTTTTGAAACTCAAAATGAAAGTTTTAAAAACTCAAAGATGAAATTTTTTAAAAACTAAAAGATCGATGATTGAAACTCAAAGATCAAAAAGATTAAAATTTCAAAGTTTGAAGTTTAAAAAAATAAAAAGATCGCGTTAAAAAATTTTAAAGTTTGCAAGTTTAAAAACTAAAAGATCGAAGTTTAAAAATAAAAGATCGCAAGATTTGAAACTCAAAGATCGCAAGTTTTAAACTAAAAATGAAAGATTAAAACTAAAGTTTCCAAGATTGAAAAAAAAGGATCGCAAGATTGAAAATCAAAAAAATTCAAAACTTTTTAAACCCAAAGATCGCAAGATTAAACTAAAAGTTCGAAGGATTGAAATTTAAAGAAAGAAAGGATTGAAAACTCAAAGATCGAAAGTTTTGGAAACTCAAAGTTCGCAAGATTAAAACCCTTTGATAACAGTTTAAAAAACTCAAATATCGCAAAAATAAAATTTAAAGATCGAAAGGGATTGAAATTTAAAATTGCAAGATTGAAACTAAAAAGATCGCAAAGATTGAAACTCAAAAAACGAAAGGGATTAAAACTCAAAGATGCAAGATTAAAACCAAAGTTTGAAAAATTTTAAACAAAGATCGAAAAATTTAAAATCAAAGATGGCAAAATTGAAACTCAAAGATGGCAAAAATTGAAACTAAAAGATCTAAGATTAAAATTTTAAAAAGGATCGAAGTTTTAAAATAAAAAATTTAAAAAAAATTAAAAAAATCGAAAGATTAAAACTCAAAAATGCAAGATTGAAACAAAAGGATAAAAGGGTTTGAAATTTAAAGTTTGCCAAAATTTAAAAATTTAAAAAATGAAGATTGAAAAATTTAAAGATCCAAGTTTGGAAACTCAAAGACCCGCAAGATTGAAACTAAAAAAAAAAAGATCGCAAGTTTTAAAAAATCAAAGATCGAAAGTTTTAAAACTAAAAAATGCAAGTTTGGAAAACCAAAGACCCAAAGGGATTGAAACTAAAAGTTCGAAAAATTTTGAAAATCAAGTCCCCAAGATTAAACTCAAAAATGAAAGGATTAAAATAAAAAGTTTGCAAAATTAAACCTCAAAGATGCAAGATTAAAAACTAAAAGATTCCCAAGTTTTGAAATTTAAAGTTTGCAAGTTTATAATTAAAGGGATGGGAAAGATTAAAAACTCAAAAAATCGAAGTTTGAAACAAAAAGGACCCAAAATTTTTGAAATCAAAGATCGCAAAGATTAAAAATAAAAGATGGGAAAGTTAAAAACTAAAAGGGATCACAAGATTAAAACCCTAAAAAATTCCCCCAAGATTAAAACTCAAAATGGGAAGATTAAAACTCAAAGACCCAAAAGATTGAAACAAGATCCCCAAAATGAAATTTCAAGATCGAAGTTTTGAAAACCCCAAAAATGCAAATTGAAACTAAAAGTTTGCAAGATTAAACTCAAAGACGCAAGATTAAAACTAAAAGTTTGCCAAGTTTTAAAAAAAAAATTTGAAAGATTAAAAATCAAAGACCCAAGTTTTAAAAAAAAATGAAAAGATTGAAACTAAAAGATCGCAAAAAATTAAACTAAAAATAAAAAATAAAGGATCGCAAGATTGAAAACTCAAAGATCGCAAATTGAAACTAAAAGGGGGGACCCGCAAGTTTTAAAAACTCAAAGATGCAAGTTTTGAAACTAAAAAGGATCCCCAAAGTTTAAAAACTAAAAGATCGAAGTTTTAAAAATCAAAATCAAAGTTTAAAATTAAAGGGATGGGCAAAGATTGAAACTCAAAGATTCGAAGGGTTTGGGAAATTTTAAAGTTCGCAATTTTTTGGAAACTCAAAGTTCGCAAGATTGAAACTCAAAGATCGCAAGATTGAAACTAAAATTTTTGCAAGTTTAAAAACTAAAAAATGAAAAGATTGAAACTCAAAAAATCCCAAATTGAAACAAAAAAGATCGCAAGATTGAAAATAAAATTTTTGGGAAAAATTAAACCCAAAAAACCCGCAAAGTTGAAACTCAAAGACCCGAAAGTTTAAAACAAAAGAAGAAAGGATTAAAAACTAAAAGATCGAAAAGTTTTGAAACTCAAGATCGCAAGTTTAAACCCCCAAAAAGATCACAAGTTTAAAAAACTAAAATATCGAAAGGGAATTAAAACTCAAAGATCGCAAGATTAAAAATTAAAATTCCCAAGTTTTGAAATCAAAGATCCCCAAAAATTAAAACTCAAGATGGGAAAGTTTTGGAAATAAAGATTGAAAAGATTGAACCACAAAGTTTGCAATTTTAAAAAACTCAAAGATCGCAAAATTAAAACTCAAAGTTTGGAAAGTTTAATGAAACTCAAAGATCGAAAGGGACTGAAATTAAAAAACCCGTTCGATTTAAAATAAAAAGATTGCAAGATTAAAAATTTCAAGATCGCAAGTTTTAAACTCAAAGTTTGAAAGTTTTAAAAACTCAAAGATAGCAATTTTTAAAAATAAAAGTAGGGAAAAAAATAAAATTGAAATTTAAAGATCCCCAAGATTAAAAATTCAAAGAGGAATTGCCAAAAAAAAATTGAAACTAAAAAATTTAAAGATTGAAACTTAAAGATTCCCCAAAAACCCAAAAAACCCCCAAAGATAAAGAAAAAAGATGGAAATTCTCAAAAAAATTGCCAAAGTTTTGAAATTTTTTTAAAAAAGATTGCAAGTTAAAATCAAAGTTCGCAAGTTTTTAAATCAAAGTAAAAAGATTAAAAACTAAAAGGGAATGCAAGTTTAAAAATTTAAAGTTTTCCCCAATAATTAAAACCCAAAAAAATTGCAAGTTTTAAAATTTCAAGATCCCCAAGATTGAAATTTAAAAAACCCCGATGAGTTAAACCCAAAAAATTGCTTTGATTAAAACTAAAAAAAAAATCAAGGAAAAAAATTGAATTAAAAAAGATCGCAAAATTAAAAATCAAAGATCGAAGTTGAAACTAAAAAATTTGGAAAGATTAAAATCAAAGTTGAAAAATTTTAAAAACCCTCAAAGTTGCAAGATTGAAACTCAAAGATTCGAAAACAAAGTTTGAAAAAAAAATTAAAAGGTTTGGCAAGTTTTAAAAAAATTCAAAGCCTTTTCGAAAGTTTGAAAATCAAAGTTTGCAAGTTTAAAAAAACTCAAAGTTTCGCAAGATTAAAAAATAAAAGTTTCCAAGTTTGGGAAACTCAAAAATCGCATGTTTTTTAAAATCAAAAATCGGAAGATTGAAACTCAAAGATCACAAGATTAAAATTTTAAAAGGGAATCGCAAAAAATTGAAACTAAAGATTCAAAACGTTTTAAAAAATCAAAGATCGCAAGATTGAAACTCAAAGTTTCGCAAGATTAAAAACTCAAAGATCGCAAGTTTTGAAACTAAAGATCACAAGATTGAAACTAAAAGATCGAAAAATTTAAAACAAAAAGATTGCAAGTTTGGGAAAACTAAAAATGTCAAGATTGAAACTCAAAGTTTGCAAGATTCAAACTCAAAGATAGAAAGTTTGAATCTCAAAGTTTGGGCAAGATTAACCCTTTAAAAAAGATTGCAAGTTTGAAATCAAGATCGCAAGTTTAAAAACTCAAAGATCGGAACGATTGAAACTAAAAAGATCGAAAAGTTTTGGAACTCAAAGTTCGAACGTTTGGGAAACTCAAAAAATCGCAAGATTGGGAAACTCAAAGATCGAAAGATTGAAACTCAAAGATCGCAAGATTAAAACTCAAAGATAACAAGATTGAAATAAAAAGTTCGAAAAATTAAAACCCAAAAAGATTGCAAGATTGAAACTCAAAATGTAAAGATTGAAACCAAAAGATTCCCAAGATTAAAAACTAAAAAGTAGCCAAGATTGAATCTAAAGATTAAAAAGATTAAATTTTTAAAAGATTGCAAGTTTGAAAACTCAAAGTTCCCCGGGTTTTAAAATAAAAGATCGAACGATTAAAAATAAAAGTCGAAAGTTTGGGAAAATCAAAGATCGAACGATTGAAACTAAAAGACCCGAAAGATTAAAATTTTAAAAGTTTGCAAGAAAAAAATTAAAAGATCGCAAGTTTGAAACCAAAGATCGCAAGATTGAAACCAAAAGATCCAAGTTTAAAAAAATCAAATTTTGGAAAAGTTTAAAAAACTCAAAAAATCGCAAGATTGAAATTTAGAGATTGAAAAGATTGAAACTCAAAGATCGGCCAAGATTTGAAACTCAAAGTTTCGCAAGTTTAAAAAACCTCAAGATAGCAAGATTAAACCCACAAAATCGAAATTTTAAAAACTCAAAGATCGAAAAAATTGAAACTAAAAGAGGGAAAATTTTTGGGAAACTCAAAGATCGCAAAGATTAAAAACTCAAAGATCGCAAGTTTTTAAACTAAAAATCGCAAGATTGAAACTAAAAAGATCACAAGATTAAAATTCAAAGATCCCCAAGATTGAAACTAAAAGATCAAACCCCGATTGAAACCAAAGATCGCAAGATTGAAAACCAAAAAGTTTCGCAAGATTGAAACTCAAAGATCGCAAGATTGAAACTCAAAGATCGAAAAGTTTTTAAAAACAAAAAAAATAGCAAGTTTGAAACCCAAAAGATCTCAAGATTAAAAACCTAAAAAGATCGCAAGTTTAAAAAACCCTCAAGACCCGCTAAAAATTTAAAATTTCAAAGATCGCAAGTTTGAAATCAAAGATCGCTTTTAATTGAAACTCAAAATTCGAAGATTAAAACTAAAAAAATAGCAAGATTGAAACTAAAAAGTTTGAAAGTTTAAAATTTAAAAGATCGCAGGGATTGAAAAAAAAAGATAAAAAGTTTGGAAATTAAAAGGATCGCAAGATTGAAACTCAAAGATCGAACGTTTGAAACTGAAAGATCGCGATTGAAACTAAAAGTTCGCAAGTTTTAAAACTCAAAGATCGCAAGTTTGAAACTCAAAGATGCAAGATTAAAAAACTCAAAGATCGCAAAAATTTGAAACTCAAAGATCGAAGATTAAAACCCAAAAAGATCCCCCAGATTAAAAAACCCCTAAAGATCGAACGTTTGGAAATCCAAAAGTTTCCCCAAGTTTGAAATTTAAAAGATCGCAAGATTGAAATTTAAAAAGATAGAAGATTGAAACTCAAAGATCGCAAAAATTTTGAAACTAAAAAGATCGAAGTTTTAAAACTAAAAGTTAAAAACGTTTGAAAACTAAAAGGGAATCAAAGATTGAAACTAAAAAGATCGTTAAGTTTGGGAAAACTCAAAAGATCGTAAGACTGAAATTTCAAAGTTTGAAAGGGATTTAAAATAAAAGATTGAAAGAAAAATTAAAGGGTTTAAACTCAAAGATAGCAAGTTTTTAACTCAAAGATAGAAAAGTTTGAAACTCAAAGTTTGAAATTTTTTAAAAAAAAACCCAAAAAATTGCAAAATTGGGAAAATTTCCAAGATCGCAAATTAAAAATAAAAAGATCGCAAGTTTTTGAAAAAATCAAAGATTCAAGATGAAACTAAAAAGATCGAAAGATTAAAAAATCAAAGATCGCTTTGTTTGGGAAACTCAAAAATCGCAAAGATTAAAAATCAAAGATCACAAGTTTTGAAATTAAAAAATTGCAAAAATTGGAAACTAAAGTTTTGAACGTTTTAAAACCAAAGATCGCAAGATTGAAATTTCAAAGATCCCCAAGTTTGGGAAATCAAAGATCGCAAGATTGAAATTTCAAAGATCGAAAAGATTTAAAACAAAAAATTTTGCAAGTTTTAAAAACCAAAGATCTAAAGATTGAAACTAAAAGATCGCAAGTTTAAAAATCAAAAAATCGAAAGAATTAAATCAAGATCGAAAATTTGAAATAAAAGATGCAAAATTTTGAAACTCAAAGATGAAAGATTGAAACTAAAAAGATAGCAAGTTTGGGAAACCCCAAAAAAATAGAAGTTTGAAACTTAAAGATCGCATTTTTTAAAAACCCCAAAAATCGCAAAATTTAAAAACTAAAAGATCCAAGATTGAAATTCAAAGATCGAAAGTTTGGAAACTCAAAAAATCAAACCGATTGAAACTCAAAGATCGCAAGATTAAAAACCCCAAAAGATGCAAGATTGAAACCAAAGACCCGCAAAAATTGAAAATAAAAGATCGAAAAGATTGAAAACTAAAAAGATCGCAAAATTGAAACTAAAAGATCGCAAGATTAAAAATCCAAATGTAAAGTTTTAAAACTAAAAAAATTGAATTTTTCCCCCCAAACCCCCAAAAAGGACACCCAAGTTTTGAATCTCAAAGATTCCCCAAAGTTTAAAATTTAAAAGGTTTTGGAAAAGTTTTAAAAACTCAAAGATGGGAAAGGGTTTTTAAAAACTAAAGTTCAAACGTTAAAAACTCAAAAAAATCGAAAGATTAAAAATTTCCAAAGTTTGAACAAATTGAAACTAAAGGATCGCAAGATTAAAAACTCAAAGTTTTCGCAAGATTGAAACTCAAAGATCGCAAGTTTTGGAAACTCAAAGACCCGCAAGATTGAAACAAAAAGATGGAAAGATTGAAACTCAAAGATCAAACGATTGAAACTCAAAGTCCCCAAGATTGAAATTCAAAGATCGCAAGATTGAAACTCAAAGATCGAACGATTTAAAACCCCAAAGACGCAAGAATAAAAATCAAAGACCCGCAAGATTGAAATCAAAATCGCTAGTTTAAAACTCAAAGATCGAAAGATTTAAACTAAAAAAATAGCAAGTTTGAAATCAAAGATCTCAAAGGTTAAAAATTTAAAAGATCGAAAGATTAAAAATTTCCAAAATCGAAGAATAAGACCCAAAGATCCCCCAAGATTTGAAACTCAAAGATCGAAGGATTAAAAACCCCAAAAAATTTGCGGGGATTGAAACTCAAAGATCGCAAGATTAAAAACTAAAAAAGATGAAAGTTTAAAACCCAAAAGTTCACAAGTTTAAAAAACTCAAATATCGAAAGAAAAAAACTCAAAGATGGCAAGATTGAAACTTAGATTGCAAGATTGAAACTAAAAGATCGAACGATTGAAATCATAGATGCAAGATTGAAACCCCAAAGGATCCAAAAGATTGAACCAAAAAGGGATTGCAAGAAATAAAACTAAAAAGATCGCAAAATTTTAAAAACCCCAAAAGATGGCAAAAAATTGAAACTAAAAGGATCGCAAGATTGAAACTAAAAGATTCAAGATTAAAATAAAAGATGGGCCAAGATTGAAAATCAAATTTTGCATGATTAAAACTAAAAAATCGCAAGATTAAAACTAAAAAGATCACAGTTAAAAATTAAGATTGCAAGATTGAAACTAAAAGACTTGAACGATTGAAACTCAAAGATCGCAAGATTAAAAATTTTAAAAGGGATCGCAAAAATTAAAAACTCATAAGATCGCAAAATTAAAACTCAAAGATCGCAAGATTTTAAAAAAAAAATTGCAAGATTAAAAACTCAAAGTTTCTCAAGATTGAAACTAAAAGATCGCCAAGATTAAAAACTCAAAGTTTCGCAAGAATTAAAAAGGCCTTCCAAAGATCGCAAAAATTGAAGAAAACTCAAAAAAAATTCCAAAAGGTTTGAAAAACAAAGATTCGCATGTTTGGGAAACTCAAAAAATCGCAAGATTAAAACTCAAAAAAATCACAAGATTGAAATTCAAAGATCGAAAGATTGAAACTCAAAGATCGAACGATTAAAACTAAAAAAAAATCGCAAGTTTTAAAAACTCAAAGATCGAAAAGATTGAAACTCAAAGATCGAAAGATTGAAAATAAAAAGATCGAAAGATTAAAAACTCAAAAAAAATCGCAAAATTGAAACTCAAAGATCCCCAAGATTAGAAACCCAAAGGGGCAAGTTTTGAAACTAAAAAGATTGAAAGTTTAAAAAACTAAAAGGGGCAAAAAAGTTTGAATCTAAAAGAGGGGCCAGAAAAAAAAATTTAAAGTTTTGAAAGATTGAAACCCCAAAGATCGAAAAGTTAAAAATCAAAGTTCAAACGATTAAAACCAAAAGATCGAAATTTTTGAAACCCCAAAAAGATCAAACGATTGAAAAAAAAGGATCGCAAGATTGAAACCCCAAAGTCGCAAGTTTAAAAAACTCAAAGATCGCAAGATTAAAACTCAAAAAATCGCAAGATTGAAACTCAAAGATCGAAGTTTGAAACTCAAAGATCAAAAACGATTAAAACTAAAAAGTCAAAATTAAAATTTTTAAAAAGATCGCAGATTAAAACTCAAGATCGAACGATTAAAAATCAAAAGATCGCAAGAATTGAAATTTCAAAGGATCGCAAGATTAAAATAAAAGGGTTCCTAGATTGAAACTAAAAAGATCGCAAGATTTAAAACAAAAAAATTTGCAAAGATTGAAACCAAAAGATCTCAAGTTTTTGAAACAAAAAAGATCGAAAGTTTGAAAATAAAGATCGCAAGAAAAAGACCCAAAGATCGCAAGGTTGAAACTTAAAGATCGAAGGATTAAAACTAAAAGAATGCAGGTTTGAAACTCAAAGATCGCAAGTTTTGAAAACTAAAAGGGATCGAAAAGTTTAAAACCCAAAAGATCACAAGATTAAAATAAAAATACCCGCAAAAATTTAAAAACTCAAAGATGAAGATTGAAACTTAGATTGAAAAGATTGAAATTTAAAGATGCCAAGATTGAAATTTTTAAAAGATCGCAAGATTGAAACTCAAAGATAGCAAGATTAAACCCACAAAGATTGCTGTTTTTAAAAAACTCAAAGATCCCCAAAATTTAAAAATTCAAAGAGGCAAGATTGAAACTCAAAATCGCAAGACTGAAAACTCAAAGATCGCAAGATTTAAAATAAAAAAGATTCCCAAGATTAAAAACTCAAAGACCCGCAAGTTTGGGAACTAAAAAGGATAGCAAGTTTGAAATCAAAGATACCCAATTTTTGAAAACTCAAAGTTTCGCTGATTGAAATAAAAGGGATCACAAGATTAAAAATTCAAAGATCGCAAGATTAAAACTAAAAAAAATTGAAAAGTTTGAAATTTAAAAGATTCCCAAAATTCAAACCCCAAAGTTGAAAAGTTTGAATCTCAAAAAAATTGCAAGATTGAAATTTAAAAAGATTCCCAAGATTAAAAACTCAAAGATCGAAAGGGAAAAAAAAACCTAAAAGGGATCGAACGATTGAAAAACAAGGATCGAATTTTTTGAAATTAAAGGGATGGGAAAGATTGAAACTCAAAGATTGCAAGACTTGAAACTAAAAGACACAAGATTAAAAATTAAAAAAAACCCGCCATGTTTAAAAACTCAAAAATCCCCAAGATTGAAATCAAAGAAAAAAAGTTTGGGAAAATTGAAAGATCCCCAAGATTGAAAACTAAAAGATCAAAACCGATTGAAATTTCCAAAGATTGAAAGTTTGAAAATAAAAGATGCAAAAATTAAAAAATAAAAGATCCCCAAGATTGAAACTCAAAGATCGCAAAAGATTAAAAATCAAAAAATCCCCAAAATTAAAAACTAAAAGTTTGAAAGATTGAAAACTAAAAATTTTAAAGATTGAAAACTCAAAGATTGAAAGATTAAAAACTCAAAGATGAAAAGAATTGAATCTAAATTTTTTTTGCAAGTTTGGGAACCCTTACGGGATTGAAGTTTGAAATCAAAAAATCGCAAGATTAAAACTCAAGATCAAAACGTTTAAAAAATAAAAGATGAATGATTGAAACTAAAATTTGAGCGATTAAACCCTAAAAAGATCGAAAGGGATTAAAACTTAAGTTAAAGTTTGGAAACTAAAAGATCCCCCAAGATTAAAACCTTAAAAAGATCGAAAGATTGAAACCCCAAAGGATACAAGTTTTTAAAAAACTCAAATATCGAAAGATTAAAACTAAAAGATGAAAGATTGAAAATTTAAAAGATAAAGTTTGAAACTAAAAAGATCGCAAGATTGAAACTAAAAAGATCCCCAAGTTTAAAAACTAAAAGATAGCAATTTTTGGGAACCACAAAGATCGAAATTTTTAAAAAAAAAAGATCGCAAAAATTAAAACTCAAAGATGGCAAGTTTTGAAAATCAAAGTCGTAAGACTAAAAATCAAAGATTGTAAAATTTAAAATAAAAAGATTGAAAGGGTTTTAAAAATTTAAAGATCGCAAGTTTTTTAAACTCAAAAGATAGCAAGTTTGAAATTTCAAAGATAGCAAGTTTGAAACTCAAAGACGCAAGATTAAAACTAAAAATTTTCCCAAGATTGAAATTAAAGTCAAAAGTTTAAAATCCAAAGATTTTCAAGATTAAAACTAAAAATCGCAAGTTTGAAAATCAAAGATCGCATGATTAAAACTCAAAAATTCGAAAAGTTTTGGAAATAAAAAGATCAAAGATTAAAATTTTAAAAGATGCAAGATTAAAAACTAAAAGATCAAACAAATTGAAACTAAAAGATCCCCAAGTTTTAAAAAATAAAAAGATCGAAAAGATTAAAAACCTCAAAGATGCCAAGTTTTGGAAACTCAAAGTTCGAAAGATTTTTAAAAACTAAAAAAAAAGCAAGTTTTGAAATCAAAGATTTTCAAAAATTAAAAACTAAAAGATCAAAAACCAAAGTTTAAAAAAACTCTCCAAAAATCCTTAAAATTTAAAAACTCAAAGTTTGAAAGATTAAAAACTAAAAGTTTACCCAAGATTAAAAACTCAAAGATAGAAAGTTTAAAACTCAAAGATGAAAAATTTGAAACTCAAAGTTTCGCAAGTTTTGAAACTAAAAGTTCCCCCAAAAATTAAAATAAAAAGATCGCAAGTTTAAAAACCCAAATGTCAAGATTGAAATCAAAGATTGAAAGTTTCCCAAAACTAAAAAGGACAGCAAGATTGAATCTAAAAAGATTCCCAGATTAAAATTTAAAGATTCCCAAGATTGAAACTCAAAGATCGCAAGTTTAAAAAAATCAAAGAAAAAACGTTTTAAAAACTAAAAAAGATCGAAAGTTTAAAAACTCAAAGTTTCGAACGTTTTGAAACTAAAAAGGATCGAAAAGATTGAAACTAAAAAGATCGCTGATTTTAAAAACTAAAAAAGATCGCAAGATTTAAAATCAAAGATCGCAAGATTAAAACCCAAAAAAAGATGGGCAAGATTGAAAAACTCAAAGTTTCGAACGATTAAAACTCAAATTTCCCAAAAAGATTGAAATTAAAAGATCGCAAGATTGAAACTAAAAGGGATCAAAATATTTGGGAACTAAAAAGATCAAAAGAATAAAAAACCCCAAAGATAAAAAAGATTGAAACTCAAAGATCACAAGATTGAAAACTCAAAGATGAAAAGTTTTTAAAATAAAAAAATAGCAAGTTTTGAAACTCAAAGATCTCAAAAATTAAAAAACAAAAGATCGCAAGTTTAAAAAATCAAAGGTCGCAAAAAAATAAGACCCAAAGACCAAAGGGATTGAAACTCAAAGATAAAAGGGGAATAAAAATCAAAAAAATCCCAGGATTAAAACTCAAAGATCGCAAAAATGAAACTCAAAGATCGCAAGATTAAAAACTCAAAGATAGCAAGTTTAAACCACAAAGATTGATTTTAAAAAACTAAAAGATGAAAAATTTGGGAATACTCAAAAGGGGCAAGATTAAAAATAAAAAGATCGCGGCCCTGAAATCAAAGATCGCAAGATTTAAAACCCAAAGTTTTGAAAAGATTGAAACTCTTTGTCAAACGATTGAAACTAAAAGATCGCAAGATTGAAACTAAAAGATCCCCCAAGTTTGGAAACTCAAAGATCGAAAGATTGAAACTCAAAGATCGCAAGTTTTTAAAACTAAAAATAGCAAGATTGAAATTTAAAAGATCTAAAGTTTTGAAACTAAAAAAATCGCAAGATTGAAACTAAAAAGATGCAAAAATTTTTAAAACTCAAAGATCGAAAAAGATTAAAACTAAAAAAGATCCCCTAATTGAAAACTCAAAGATCGAAAGTTTGAAATCAAAGATAGCAAGATTAAAAACTAAATGATTAAAAAGTTTGAAAATTTTAAAGATCGCATGATTAAAACTCAAAGATCAAAAGTTTTGAAATTAAAAAGATCGAAAGATTAAAAATAAACAGATCGAACGATGAAAATTTTTAAAGATCGAAAAGTTTAAAACTCAAAGTTTCGAAAGATGAAACTCAAAGATCGCAAGTTTGAAACCCCAAAGACGCAAGTTAAAAACTCAAAATCGAAAGATTGAAATTTAAAAAGATCGCAAATTGAAATTCAAAGATCGAACGATTGAAACTCAAAGATGCAAGTTTTAAAACTCAAAGATGGAAGATTGAAACTTAAAGAAAAGAAAAGATGAACTCTAAAAGATCGCCAAGATTAAAAATAAAAGATCGCAAAAATTAAAAAACCCAATGATCACAAAAATTAAAAATTTAAAAAAATCGCAAGGATTAAAACTCAAAAGATCGAAGGGTTTTAAAATTTTAGAGATTGCAAGTTTGAAACTCAAAGTTCGAAGATTGAAACTCAAAACCCGAAAGATTGAAACTCAAATTTTAGAAAGTTTAAACCCCACAAAAAAATCGCAAGTTTAAAAAAATAAAAAAGATCCCCCAAAAGTGAAACCCCAAAAAAGGGCAAGATTGAAACCCCAAAGTGAAAAAGACTGAAACTTAAAGATCGTTAAGTTTTAAAATAAAAGATTGCAAGTTTGAAAACTCAAAAGATCGCAAGTTTTTTAAAATCAAAGATAGCAAAAATTTAAAAACTCAAAGTGCAAGTTTAAACCCCTCAAAGTTTTCCCTGATTAAAAACTAAAAAAATCGCAAGTTTGAAATTTAAAAGATCAAAAAGTTTAAAAACTCAAAGATGCAAAGATTGAAACTCAAAGATCGAAAGATTTAAACAAAAAAATCCCCAAGATTGAAACTCAAAGTTTCACAAGTTTGAAATTTCCCAAAGATCGCAAGATTGAAAATAAAAAGGATCAAACGTTTTAAAACTCAAAGATCGCAAGATTGAGGACTAAAAGATCGAAAGATTAAAAACTAAAAAGTCGCAAGATTTGAAACTAAAAAGATCGAAGTTTTAAAACTAAAAAATACCCCAAGTTTGGAACTAAAAGTTTCCCCAAGGGATTGAAACCAAAAAGGGATCGCAAGATTAAAACTCAAAGATCGGCAAGAATTAAACTCAAAGATCGAAAAGATTGAAACTCAAAGATCGCTTATTGAAACTCAAAAAACGCAAGATTGAAACTAAAAATTTTGCAAGATTGAAACTCAAAGTTAGAAAGTTTGAAACAAAAAGATCCCCATGTTTGGGAAAAAACCCCAAAAGATCAAAAGTTTAAATTAAATTAAAGATCCCCAAGATTGAAACCAAAGTTTGGGAACAAATTAAAATTTTAAAGATCGAAAGATTGAAACTAAAAAGATCCCCAAGATTGAAACTCAAAAAATCGAAGATTAAAACCCCAAAGTCGCAAGTTTGAAACTAAAAGATCGCAATTTTTTGAAACTCAAATTTCCCCCCAAAGATTGAAACAAAAAAGACCCGCAAGATTAAAATCAAAGATTCAAAACGATTGAAACAAAAAAAGTTCGCAAGATTGAAACCCAATGCCCCAAAAGTTTAAAAAACTCAAATATCGCAAGTTTAAAAAATAAAAGATGAAAGGGATTAAAAATTTTAGAGATTGCAAGTTTAAAATCTCAAAGATCCCCAAGGGATTAAAACTAAAAGGAATCGCAAGTTTTGAAAAAAAAAAGATACCCAAGATTGAACCACAAAAAATCGAAGTTTAAAACTCAAAGATCGAAAAATTAAAAACTAAAAAGATGGCAAGTTTTAAAATCAAAGACGTAAAAATAAAAACTTAAAGGGATCTTTAAGATTTAAAATCAAAGTTGCAGTTTAAAAACTCAAAGTTTTTCCCCCAAGTTTTAAAACTAAAAAAAGATAGAAAGATTAAAAACCCCAAAGATAGAAAAATTTTAAAAACTCAAAGATCGCATGATTGAAACTCAAAAATCGAAAGATTTTAAAATTTAAAAGATCACAAGATTGAAAACTCAAAAAACGAAAGTTTGGGAAAATAAAAGATGGGGCAAAATTAAAAATTTCAAAAGATCGCATGATTGAAACTCAAAAATCGCAAGATTAAAAATTTTAAAAGGATCGAAAGTTGAAACTCAAAAAATCGCAAAAATTAAAATTTAAAAGATCGAAAGGGATTAAAACTCAAAAATGCAAGTTTTAAAATCAAGTTTTGAAAAAATTCAAACTCAAAGATAGCAGATTGAATCTCAAAGATTCCCAAGATTGAAATTAAAGATTGCAAATTTTTAAAAAACTAAAATTTCCCCAAGTTTAAAAAATCAAAGATCGAACGTTTGAAAATCAAGGTTCGCAAAGTTTAAAAACTCAAAGATCGAAAGATTGAAACTAAAAGGGTTCGCAAGATTAAAAAACTCAAAGATCACAAGATTAAAACTAAAAAATGCATGATTAAACTAAAAAAATCGGAAGTTTGAACTCAAAAGATACAAGATTAAAAATTCAAAGATCGAAAATTTTAAAAATAAAAGAGGGGAACGATTAAAAACCTCAAAGATCGAAAGTTTTGAAACTAAATAAACCCAAAAGTTTTGAAACTCAAAGTCGCAAGTTTGAAACTCAAAAAATCGCAGTTTTTAAAATTTAAAAAATGGGAAGTTTGGGAAACTAAAAGATCTTAAGATTGAAACTAAAAGATCCCCAAGATAAAAACTCAAAGATCGCGGGAATTTTTAAACTAAAAGATGGGCAAAGATTAAAACTCAAAGTTCGCAAAATTTAAAACTAAAAGATCGAAGATTGAAAACTAAAAAGATAGCAAAGATTAAAAACTAAAAAGGATAGAAAGTTTGAAACTCAAAGATCCTGATTGAAACTAAAAGTTCACAAGTTTAAAATTTTCAAAGTTCGAAAAGATTGAAACTCAAAGATAAAAACGTTTTGAAACTTAAAGATCCCCAAGTTTTTAAAACTAAAAGGATGCAAGATGAAACTCAAAGATGGGAAGGGATTGTAACTAAAAGATTGCAAGATTAAAACTCAAAGATCGAAAGATTGAAACCCCAAAAGATCGCAAGTTTGGGAAACAAAAAGATCGCAAGATTAAAAACTCAAAGTTTTCAAAACGATTGAAACTCAAAGATCGCAAGATTAAAAACTAAAAGATCGCAAGTTTTAAAAATTTAAAAGATGAAAGTTTGAAACTCAAAGATCGCAAGATTGAAATTTCCAAAGATCGCAAGATTAAAAACCCAATGATAAACAAGATTTAACCTAAAAATATCGAAATTTTTAAAAAACTAAAAGATCCCCAAGATTGAAATTTAGAGATTTGCAAGATTGAAATCAAAGTCGCAAAAATTGAAACTCAAAATCGCAAGATTAAAACCAAAAGTTTAGCAAAAATTTCCCCCAAAAAGGGATCGTAGTTTAAAACTAAAAAGATCGCAAAATTAAAAACTCAAAGAGGGCCCAAGATTGAAACTCAAAATTTTTAAGATAAAAATTTAAAAGATCTTTTAAGTTTTAAAATAAAAGATTGCAAGATTGAAACTCAAAGTTTCGAAAGATTTAACCTCAAAAAATAGCAAGTTTGGGAAACTAAAAAGATAGCAAGTTTGAAACTCAAAGATCGCATGTTTTAAAATTTTAAAAAATTCGAAAGATTAAAAACTTAAAGACCCCCAAAAGATTAAAATTAAAAAGATCGAAAGATTGAAACTAAAAGTCAAACGATTAAAAATCAAAGATCACAAGTTTTAAAAAACTAAAGATGAAAGATTGAACCAAAAGATCGCAATTTTTTAAAAATTTAAAGATCGCAAAATTGAAAATAAAAAGTTGGAAAAGATTGAAACTCAAAGATCGTTAAAAACGGGAATAAAGATTGTAATTTTTTTAAAATCAAAGATTGCAAAAATTGAAAATCACCTTCTTCTTTTCTTCTGCATCAGAATTTTGAAAAGGCTTCGTTTTAATTTCGTTTTGTTATGATATTTTTATTTTATGTCATTACCCCGGTTGAACCGTTTGTTTTTGGGTTCATTTGCCCGTTTATGTCGTATAAGGAAAATCACCCCCAAAAATTTTCCGTATTCAAAAAAAACTTCACGCAAAAATCATTGCAAAGAAAATTTTTGTAACGTACAGAGAGATGTGCACCACTCAAGGCAAGTCGGGTAGGGGGGCATATGGAGGAAAACACTTTTTTTTTTTAAATTTTAAAACAAACAAATTAATTTTTTGTTTCTTGAAAAAAAATGTAAAAAAAGTTTATTATATTTTTTAAACCCTTTAAAAAACCCTTTTTTGTAGTTTTAACTGTCATTTTGGGTTTTTTTTTAAATTTTAATAGAAATTTTAAAATTTTAAAAATTTTTTCAATTTAAAATTTATCTACTTTTTGTTTTTCCCAAAAAAATGTAAAGTTTGAAATTCAAAAAATGTTTTCCTTTTAAAATTTATCCCTTTTTGGGAAATTATTTTTAGATTCCAAAGGGTTTAAAGATAAAAACCCCACATTTTCCGTTGCTACTGTCCCAATGTTCATTAAAGACTCCCTTTAAAAGTCGAAAAGTGTTATGTTTTTCCAAAAAAGTTTACGTCAACTTCCAAATTTTTTTTCAAAGTGTATCATTCTTGTTTCTTCTTTTTAAAAATTTTTAAAGGGTTTCATGGTGGTTTCGAATTTTGATTTCACGAAATTCAATTGCTTGCTCAATAAAAAAAGCAATGTTCAATTTGACAATGAAGGGGGGTGGGGAAAAAAGGCTTTTTTTATTAAAATCGAACCAAAAATTTTTTTTCATTTAAAATTGAAAACTTAAAATTTAAATTTTTTTTTAAAGTTAAACCCAAATAAAAAAGGGAAAAAAATTAAAATTTTTAAAGAATTTTTTGTATTAAAATAAAATTGTTCAAAAAAAAATTCATGGTTTTTTTTCCAAAAAATTTTAAAATTTGTTTTCTAAAAATTTGTTTTTTCAAAAAAAAGCTTATTATTTCTATAAAAAAATATCCCCCTTCCAAAAAGCGAAAAAAACCCTTTTTTTATTAACAAAATTTAAAAATTTCTTTATATTATTTATTAATTAAATTAATTATTTAAATTTTTTTTATTTAATTTTTTTTCCTTTTTCCAAAATTTTTGTTTTGTTAAATTTTTTAAAAATTTTTTTAAAAAATTCCAAAAAAAATTTTCTTTTTAATATTTGGGGTTTCCCCGAGCAAAAAAAAAAAAAATTTTCTTGCAGCCTTTTAAAAGGTTTTTTTAAAAATTAAAAGCAAAACTTTCCCCCAAAACGACTTTAAAATTGGTTTTCCCCTCCCACGTTTTTAAAAAAATTTGGGGTTTTTTTTGATTTCAAATCTAAACCCAAATTTAAACTTTGGGGTTGGCAAAAATTTTTGGGGGGGTCTTGTTGGTGCGCTGCAAGGGTGATAATTTTTTTAAAAATTTGCCCCGGGTTTAAAAGGGTTAAAAAACCCAAAAAATTTTTAAACGGGTTTTTATTTTTTCCCTTTGAAAAGTTCCTTTTATTTTTATGGCCCCTTTCCCCCCCACCAATAAACCCCCGCGTCTCCTTTTTTATTATTTTTAATTTTTTTTTTAAAAACCCTTCAAATTTTTGGTTTTTTTAACCTAAAGGAAATTTTTTAGGTTTTCGGGTTAAAAATTTTTCAACCGGGGTATTGTTTAAAAAGGTTAAAAGCTCTTTCGGTAAATTTTTTTAAAATCAAACAAACCAAATTTTTAACCGAAAAAGGGAAAACGGTTTATAACCCTTTTAAACTTTTAATTTTCCCCCTCAAAAAAAGGGGGGTTCCAATTTGTTTTTTAAAAACCTTTTCAACAAATTCCTTTAATTTTGGAGGTTCAGCAGGAAAAATGAAAAAAGGGGTTTTCGTTTAAAAATTTAACAATTTACAATTTTTTTTCAAAAAACCCGGGAAACGTAAGGGAAATTTTTTTTGGGGAATTCTTCCCTTTTTTTGGTTTAATGGTTTCTTTTTTTAAATTTTTTTTTTCCAAAACACCCCTCTGCAAGTAATTTGGGTTTTTTAACATTGCGGATTGTTTTTGTTTTTTCTTAATAAATTTTTTTTTTTTACCCTTTTTTAATTGTGTTTCCCCCTCTAAATAGCCTTTTTTTTATAGCATCCGATGATTTACCCTTTTGGGGTTTCCCCCAAATTCGTGAATTATTTTCCCGTTAGCATCATAATCACCCCCTTGGTGTTAGAAAAAACAATTTTTGGAAAGGAAAATTTTTTTTCCCGCAGTAGAACGGCATGTCTACCGAACTTGTTATACTCATGTCAATTTTGTTTTCTTTTCTAAATTAAAGGGGTCTTTAATTGCTACTCCAAAACGATACTGAAGGAGGGGTGCTTAATGATCCTGTTTTTTTATATCGGTTCAAAGGGGGAACATCCAGTTTAATTTTTTTAAAAAAAAAAAAATATAAACCCATTTGGGTTTTATTCCCTTTTTTTAATTTTTTTTTTTTTATTTATTTTAAATCCCTATTTACTTATTTTTTTTACAATTTTTTTTTTACAATTAAAATTTTCAAATGAAAAATAAGTTTTGTGGAATTGTTTCCCCATTTTCCAAGGGGAGACCAAGTAAAATGTTCCCCGGGTTTGATTGAATCCAAATTTCATTTTGGGGTTGGGAAAGACAAACCTCTTTTTGGGAGGTAAACTTGGAATTTTGGAAGTTTCCCATCTTTGTTTTTGGGGTTTTATCGCTGAGAGATTTTAATATTTTTCATGCCAAAAAGAAAATCTCGCTTTTTGAAAATGAAGAACAGTGTGTGTTTTTTTCCTTAAAAATTTACAAAATTTCTTCAATGCAATAAATCCGATTTGGGTTGTTCATTAAAACGGTTTTTGCTATTTTTGTACGTAATTTTTCGATTCCATTTTGTTCTTGTGTTCAAAAAGTGGTTTAAGGAGTGACTGCTCACAACTCATGTAGGGACATGTGGCGTTCCCCGGGTTTTTATATAAATGGGCCCTTTCCCCCCCCCACTTTTTTTTTTTAAATTAAAACATTGGAATTTTACCCATTGCCAAAACCCCAAAAAAAACCCTTTTGTTTTAATCAAACAAAAATTTCCAATTTTTTGGGGGTTTTATTTTTTAAATCTGTTTTTAAAAATCCCCCCTCCGGGTTTTTAGTGGAAATATTTTCTAATTAAGTAGTTAAAAAACAAATTTCCTCTTGAATATCGAAAAAATGAATTTAAATTTTTTTCCAAAACCGTAGTATAAATTTTTTATCAAAAATGGGTTTTCAAAAATGTTCATTAAATTTTTTCTAATTCTTCGTTTTGGGTAAAGGTTTTGTCCCCAAATGATGTTATTTAAAAAAATTTTAAGTCAACCAAATTTTTTTGTTTTTTGCTTTGTTAAAAATAAGTTGTTTTTAAAACAAAGAGGGGCTTAAAAAAAAATAATTTAAAAATATTGGTTTTCTTTAAAACCATTATTACTAGCTCTTTTACAATAAAATTTATTTGAATTTCCATATGAATGATTGAAATTCTAAAAATTTCATTGTTTGTTAGGAAAAAACTTAAACATTGGTAGTTGTCTTCTCTCTCCAAAGGCCCACAAAAATGGGACTAGACCCGTACTCATCAACAAATAGGGCTTATGAAACCCCTTTTCCTTTTAATACTAATAATAAAAAATATTAAACCTAAAAAGCTTGCTCCATCTTTTCCAACCCGTTCCCTTTTTCCCCTTTTTCTACCTTAAAAAATCCTTTTTCATTTCCCCATCTTTAGGTTCTTTAAACGGGATTACAACTGGCATGGATCGGAAAAAAAATCAACCCCCCTTTTAGGTAAAACGGTTGTTAAAAAAGAAGGTATCAATTGGTTCCCTAGATAAGATGTAAATTTGGGGTTTTTTGCAAATCGATCAGTTAAAAAGTCTTTTAGACGGTCCGCCCAAAAAACCAAAATTGTTCCAAATATCGGTTTTTTAGCGGGGTTTTCGCAATCATCACAGAAAATTTTTTTTATTTCAAAACCAACTTTCCCGTCATACTTTGTTTAAAAAAAACCCGAATCGAACACCTTGTGCAGAACGTTTCTTTACATTTTTCATTTTTTACGTTTGATTTTAGTTTAAATTTATGGGGGTCTTTTTACCATACACTTTAAATTTAAACAAATAACACTGTACAAGATTTCATTTTTTTTGTTGAATGAGTTTTCCCTTTTCCCTGTTCAGAAAATAAAACTTTACTTTTGGGAAATTTTTGTGGTTGCAAAATTTTCCCGGCGTGAAATCCAAAAATTTTTAAAAACACCCTTTATGATTTTTTTGTCCATACTCCTGTTAAAGGGGTAAAACTATTTTCAAAAAAAAACTTGAAATTTTGGGTTTGGCATTTAACCTTTATCATTACCCTTTACCCCAAAGGGGGGTTATTCCCAAATTTTTTCTTTTTTGCCCTTTTTTGGGGAGTAGCAAAACTTTTGCTATATTCTTTAATTTTTTTTTGTTATTTTTTTTGTGAAGTCGGTGTTTTTATTTTTTTAATTTTTTTTCTTCCTTTTTGGGAATGTAATTTTGAACATGGAATCCTTGTTAGCTTGTTCGCTTGGGGTCACCAATTTAAAATAACTGAAACCCTCTTAGCTGCCCCCCGTTTTTATTTCCCTCTAAAAGGATGGGGGGTATTTTTTTTTTTTTTCTTTTTGTTAAATTTTTTAAAAAATTCCGGGAAGTGGGTGTGTAAGTCACAAAACGTATCATTTCAATAATTATACCAAAACCTATTGTATTTTTCAGGTATTTTTCTTTTTAAAATTCAATTTTTTAGTCGAATTTTCTACTGCAAAATTTTTTTTTTAGATTCATTTTGTTTAGAACAATCAATAACCACCCAAACGGTGCTAAAATTTTAAATTTGTTTGGGTTTAAAGTGGTGTATTTTTTTTTGTTTTTAAATGATTTCTGAAAAACTTGAATTTCTTTTGTTTTTAAAAATGCGTGTACGCTCTTTTTGCAAAGGAGCATTAAGTTTTTCGTAGGGGGAAAAATTGGGAATTTAAAATAATTTTTTCATTAACAAAAATTTTTCCCGGGGTCGAATGTGCCAGCGTTTGCAGTTATGTTGTTTTTTTGTTGGTTTTTCAAAGCCCAAAAATAACATATCTCGGTTTTTCAAGTTGGTTGGAGGGGCTTTATTTGCCTCGAATGACGTTTTTAGTAGCGGCATGTGGGGTATTCTTTCCCTTTCCCCAATTTTTAAAAAAGGGAAAAAAAAATGTCCCTGTCCCAATTTTTTTAAATGTTTTAAAAAATGTTAAAACCCATGTTGGTCAGCCAAATCGAAAAATGAGGAACTCTCCAAAACAATTTTTGAAAGAGTTAAATTTTAAATCAATTGTTCTTTTTTCAGTTACTCCAGCTTTTTCAACAAAAATTTTTTCATTAAAATTTTGAAAGTCCTTAATAATACCAATTCCTGTTTTCGTTCATGACAATTTTTGGGGTTTTCTTCAAGCAAAATCCCCCAAAAAAAATCTTTTAAAAGGGTACAAAAGTAAAGGGGCCTTTTTTTGTCCGGTGTTATTGTTTCTTTTCCCGGGGAAAAACCCCGCCAAAACGTTGAAGTACATTACTTTTCCCTTGGTGAAATTTATAAAATTAAAAAAAAAAACCTTTTATTGTGCTTGTTATTCCAAATTTTTTTAAAAAGAGTCCCTGTAACACCCGAGATTTTTATATGAATCTTTTTTCAAACAAGTATGCCATAGGTTGTTAATAAATGGAAAAGGGGGTGCCAGCTTTTTTTTTTTTTCTTAAAAAATTTTGACCCCCGATTTATAAGTAACTTTTTGCTTTAATGTGTAAGCATCTTGTTGTTGTATTGGAATACCCTATTTCATCATTGTTTTCTAATTTTTGACGAAGTGGGGAAGGGTTGTTTCGTTTTGATATTCCTTTTCCCAAGAAATTTCGTCGAAAAAAAGGCCCCGGGTTTTTTTTATCTAGTATATTTCCTTTTTTTTTGAATGTCAAATCCCAAAATGTTTTAAAAAATTTATTTTTTATCGCTTGTTAAATTGGGCGCGAATGAACACGAAGTGAAATTGTCTCCGTCTGAATCCCTTTTTTAAAAAATGACAAAAACCCCTATATTTCCTTTTTTTTAAATTTCTAGATTTAATATGAATCCCTTTCGGTTATAAATTTCACCTCGAAAATCCAAATTGGGTTACCGTCTTGGGTCCCAATTTACATTCAGTACTATGTCTGATATGTGACTGGTGCTAAGCGGTAGGTACAACGAGGGTAATGAGGCTTTTCAACCAATTTTAAAGCCAGGTTCAACAGTTGGATAGAATGAGTGTAAAAAAATGTTTATTCACACCATTTAGATAAGAACCTTGAATTATATTGCAACTTATATTAATCACATTCACTTGAATTATATTCACAGTGTTAACACCTATATGTGTTACATTTGGTTCCAATACCTTTGCTGATGTTGGAAACCCTAAAAGTGAACCTATTGAATTGGGCTTTGAAAAATCGATGTAATATTTACTTGTTATTTCAGCTTTAAGCAAACTGTTGTTTGCTTCTATTTTGATTTTTTTTTTCTCCAAGATTCTTTTGTAAAACTTTATTGATGTCATCAATTTCATAAGCAACCTGTGCTCAGATTTATAACATGATCATCAATTAAATTACCTTTGTCATCTTTACCTCTTGTAATAGTAAATTTTGTTGTTTAATCCTTCACTTACATTCGGTATTGAATTGAATGTGGTAAAATCTACAAAGCTGCTTCCCATTCTTTACTTTCTGAAAGTCGTAATGCTGGAAAGAGGGTTGTTTCTAAAATAGAAGACTTACTGTTTAATGTAACTGTGTAAGAAGACATCTTAATAGCTACTGGCGCTGCTAGCTAAGAAGTCTAACATAAATGACCGCACACGTCTGTATTCCAATCTTGTACTCGGGTGATGTTATACATAATTTTTCGTGAGTTTTTAAAATATTTCATTAATTCGAGAGGTGGTGGTATATTTCCAAAGCTATCAAAATAGAATACTGTATTATGGAGTTTTTTATAACAGACCCAATGTGTTCCAGCCCACTGGTTTTGTCCAAGTTACTATTGCTGTTTCATTTTTCCATATTGATTTCGGTAAATCATCCAACATAAAAACTCCTCTGAAAAAGGGTATTTTCAAACATGTTGCATATTTCCATACTTCATTGTTTGTTAAAGCTTTGTTTGGAATAATTAATTTATGCTGTTTATTTAATACGCACGTCGGTATGGTCTCAGATACCAATCCTTTTCCCGGATCTTATCATTGACCACAGGTTTGAATTTTTTTTTTTTATTATTCCTATTTCTGCGTCTTTTGATGTTGCCACCTCTTTTTTTATTTTGGTTGCGCTTTCTATTTCTTCTCCTTCTCCTACTTCCACCACCGATAGCTGTCTTAGCTTTCATATGCTGCACGTTACTGCTAGTGCTGCAGCCCTTTCACCAATGCTAGCGTCACTTGATTTAACTCTTTGCCACGCTTTTTCCGCTAATGCTCTATCCGCGATAGATCTATGCTCAGAATAACTATACTTCGAATAGCTTATGTCGTGTTCCTTACAGGCTTCGTCTAACTTATTTATACCACGGTCTCCTCGTGCTAGACGTGCTTTTAGCCTTAGTCCCAGGACCACAATACTGGATACCCTCCAGGCACGTGCAATTCTATTGGTAGATGGTCTATAGCAGTATTAACTATATCTGCAATGGTATTTTCTTAATTGCAGAAGTTACAAAGGATTGTAAGCCCACCTCCGTGCCTCACGAACGTCCTGCTTGCGACTGACCTCTGTAGTACCCATTCATTGTATTTAAAAGATTAACTCGTTTTCATGTGTTTACACTGAACAATTAATCACATACTGAAATTTAGTTCTCCTTTTCTTACCAGTATATACCCCTGATTTTCTTAATTCGTCAGTTAATGCAATAATTTCATTATCAACTCCTGAGTGTCCAGCTTCTTTGGCTTCGTATAACAACGCATTCTATTTACTAGTTTGTTTACATCATTATAATATATGATATTAGTATCATACGCACTTCTCATTTTTAATCCTTGCCCCATTGGTGAAGATGAAGTCAGGCTATACTTTCTGGTAGGAAATAATCTTAGAAACAATCTTTTTATATTTTATAGATGTGTTTTTGTGTACTGTAATGAGTCCATGTAGTTCTTTTTATGAGGCATTTGTAGCTAATAAAATATTTTTATATGTTTGCAAGTCTTTAGTCGTGTACTTTTAGGGTCAGAAGTAAATATTAATCTCAAACAAACCAGGGGTGCCTTTAACATTTTATTGTCTATTTTGCAAATTATCCGATTCATCAATAGTTAATTTACTGTTTCCAATCATTAGTCCTTCGTCTTCTAATCTGTGCACCAAAAACATGATATTTTCGTTTTGGTGCAGAAGAATGCACATTTTTAAAACATACTTCCGAGTTAATAAAACCTTTTTCTCTTATATCGCGACCGATAAGGCTCAATCTGGAAGGGGTATGTGGTTGTACTAAACTAGTTTCTGCTTCTGTTTCCATACCCCTCAGACAATTCCTCGTTTTCGCTTTCTATTTCCTCTTCCTCACCTTCATCATCATCATCATCTTCTTCTTCTTCTTCCTTTACATAATTTGATTTAGCTTTTTGGTAAAAGCTTCTTTCCCTTTCAATATCTGAAGCCGTCAGCTTTTTACTTATTTCTTGTAATGGACCTACGACTGGTTTGAAAGTCGACTCTAAGTACGCTTCTTGTTCAGAAATATTAGATTTCAATGCTTGCGTTTTTCTTTTTATCGAATCACTGAGCTCCTTTATTTGTTAGTCAAACCGTTCTTGCTTTTCCATCTTGAATGGTCAACAGTCAAACTAATACTGAAACGGGTATTATATTATCAAGTTAATATTACATACTTATCAAAAACAACCCGATATCGACCCGTTATTAATTGAATAATCTTTGACAATGACAAAAAACCGTTTTTGTCTTGCCATGCTTTATTTCAAAGATTTCTCCAATCATTGAAAGTCATATCAATTCCCAAGTTATCATTATAAATATGTTTTAAGTTTTGTTTCATCTTGTTTAAACAGTATCATAAGATTTACATTATCCCTAATTAATTGTTTTGGAATTTTACTGTAGGTTTGTCCAATGTAAAATGGAATCAATGTTATTATGTCTACCCATAGTGAAATACTTTTGAACCATGTTCTGATTTTCGGTAGATACATCGTCAAATATAAAAATCGAGTAAGGTTTTGCATTTGAGGTTCAATTATATCTTCGTTGGCTGTATACTTGAACAGTGATATCTCTTTGTATCTAGTAGAACCTTTTCCATCAATTGGTACTTTGGTTGGGTTTAAAGACTTTGAAAATATGTAAACGTTTTTAAAATGCAATCCATTTGAGTTTGTCAACATGTTAAATACTAAATTTGTTTTACCACAATTGGAAGGGCCACTAATAATGCATCGTATACTGGTCGGGTAGTAGTTGTTCCATGTTTACTTTTACTACCGGTGACACCATCGACAGTTAATCCATCGATGTTATGTACGGGTAATTTATTTTCTTGCGAAATTATTTTCATATTAATATTTTTACTTCCATGTTATTCACAGAGAAGGCAATGAAGTAATGCTGTTCCAGATTACAAGACATCGCTTTTATTTACCCAACTGTCTTCTGTTTTTTCAAAGCCTAACCAACGATACTAACATTGTATTTCCTTTTTTCTTTAGAACCTTTTCAACTAAATATACATCACCTACTTTGGATTTTAATAATTCATGACCATAGAATCCTCCGTGTAAAATTTTGCCATCTTTGTCCTTCAAAATGTAAGTTTCTGGTACAGTTGGTTGTACTCTATAAACAGTAAACACCTCATTAGTCCAATTAGGTAAATATTTCTTGCTGAATATATTTTTTGCTTTACTAATGCGAACACTATCACTGATAAAAAATCTATGCGGTTGTCTTCTTTCACTTTTTGGTAAAGTTGCTTTTCGAAATTCTTTCCCTTACAACATGTTCGTTTGCTCGGTTTACTTGTATTGGTTTCATACCGATAGTTCTATGAACTTTATTGTTGTATTCATTTATTAGGTCTTTTAAAATGTCCATGCCATTTGTAAGTACCACGCAGTGAAAATGTTTTGTACATAGATGCTTTTAATGTGCGATTAAATCGTTCAATTATAGCCGCCTTCATGTCACTATACGTTGAATAATGGTTAATGTTAAATTTTTTCATTAACTTTCTCAAACTCAGAGTTGTAAAATTCCTTGCCCCATATCAGTTTGCAAATGTTTTACAGTATTTCGAAGGTTTGTCAAATAATTTCCATTGCCTTCGTAACAGATTTGGCAGTTTTGTTCTTTAATGGATATGCATTAGCAACTTTTGTGAAGCAATTTATAACTGTCAGTATGTACTTGTATCCTTTATTTATTCGGTTGTATGGTATCATTTCAACCAGATCCGCTTGATGTAAATCATTTATATTTTTAACAACTGTACTCCGTCTAGGGAACAATCTTCTCGCTGGACGGTGCAACTCTTTAATTATTTCCTTTTTCGTTCCCATCGAGAAAACAATCTCATCACTTACGTTAAGTCTGAAAGTGTACTGTTAAGTGATTTATTTTGTTGTAAATCAGCTTATATATTTATGTCAATTCTCGTACTAATAACAATACTCATCCAATTAGTAGATCATGGCCACGACGTACTTATCCAAAAAACACTATTTCTTTTTTCTTATATACATTTCATATTTACATTTTTTAATTTAATCTTCTAAAATGTAATGTCCATATGGCAAAGTATGTATTCCATCATCTAAACACTTTTCTTTTATCGTCATTCGATGTTAAGCATGTCTTCTTTTCAGTAATACTAAATAATTTGTGGTTAAAAACTTCTGATTGTGTTGTATGTTGCCGAATAAGTTTTGTTTTCAAACAAACATTTTTTGTAATCTTCAAACATAATGTGTTTTTTTAATATATGTAGATTTTATTCCTTTAGCTTTTTTGACAATTACATCGTTTCCATTGTCAGATGATGCCAGTTTTATTGCATACATTTTAGGCATCAACGCAACTACTTCAGCAATGGAGTTCCACAACATTCATCTTTGAATTTGCCTAGAACCTTTTTTATTTACACCGTAGTCGTATGAAGGATGATTGGCTGGGTAATCTGACAAATCGAAATCATTCTTATAGGGAAAACATTTTAAGTCTGCATACATATCATTAGTTTTTAATGTAGTAAAGTAGAGCGTCCGTGTCCATGTAGCAAATGCCAATGTTTTGGTCTTCCATAATAGCTTACCATCTTGTTGTAATGGAAATCATACATAAGAGTTTTCGATATATCTAAAATGGACCATTCCCACATACAAAGGTCTATTCATTTTAATTACAGTCTTCTCCATGCTAACGGCTACTAAATTTTTATTTATAACTATGCTAGTTTGAAAATTTGGTTTTTGTACTAGTTTTATTAACTTTTTTGGATCAGTCACCAATTGTACATTTTTATGTTTCCTTTGATTTTCTAAACATTTTCCAAATATGCTGTTGTTTATTAGTTTGAAGAAATCTTTTTTATAACGCCGTTGTAGCATTAGTTCTTCTTATAGTATTAGCAGTTATATAAGGTTCAAGCCAACATGATTGAGGAAAATTCCAATGCACCGGTGTACTTTGCTAATTTTAAGACCTAATTGTAATGCTTGTTGAACTGTCCAAAAGTGTGCTATATATCTAGTTTTGTTTTCCAACGTCATCATAAGTTTATTGAATTTACCTTCAGGTGGTTTCATTGTGTGGGGGGTAACAATGGCAGATCGTAATGATGATCATGTAAATCCAATGGATAAATAAAATCACAATCTAAAATTATATCCTTTGTCTCCGTGTTGGGGAGCTTGTAAAAATATCTCTTATATCTTTAGGGTTTACCCATTTAAAGTTTCCGTAAGGTAGTGGCTTTGTCATTGCCCAACCATATTGATTGTTGCTATCAAAGTAGCCAAGATAAATACTTTCTTTTTCCACATTGTAATCTGGGAGATATTTGTTGTTTGCTTTAACGTATCGGGTAACAGACTGCGTTAAAACCTCCTCTTATTCCACTTTCCACCATTAAAATCATGTCTATGTCAGTTAGAAGATGCAATTTACATTTGGTTTCCTTCCAACATGGCTTGCCAAGCAAAACCCTGGCGATGTGTAGGAGTGCAAAGGATCCAGTCCGTATGTGACAAACAAGTGTTACGAAACTCTTCCATAATATCTGTGAGCCAGCTGTGACATCTAGTTTTACGTAGAAATCGCTTGTAATCCCCTAAACTTTTTATTTCTAGTTCTGACCAGACTTTACGTGCATGGTTGTAATCTTCTTCTGCTACTTCACTTTCAGTTAACTTGCTATAAAATGCTTCACGTGCTGGTAATTGAGTTTCAAAAAAACGAGCAGCACTGTCAATATAATCGTACGGAAAAACTCCTTTTCGTAAAACCAAGTCCAATTTACCATTATCTACAATTTTTTTAGTTTCTATTAACTCGTCTGTTGATAAGTTAGCTGACAAAGTCATAAGACTTGAAGGTAGAAATCGAAATGAATCTAAAAATCTTAATTTAATTTTGTTGACCTTTTTGGAAAAAACTGATGAATTTTTCAGTTGTTGTAGCAAGAACATCAATCTTCCCTTGATCTCGCCCCAACTCAGGAATGATGAAATGAGCATCGTAGTTGCTAAGGTTATGAAAAATTATAGGTACAAATTGAGGCAATTTAAAGTTTAGGTTACAACTATTGCATTGCAGGCCCTCGATATTTGCCTGTCAGATGATCATGATCACGTACTTTTATATTGTCATTTGTAAAATGTGATTCACAAATGTAACAGGTATTTGCTAAATTGTGGTAATCATTTTCTCTGTCAGTCAACTGGAATATAGGCACTTTGTAACTGTACAAACAATTCTACTTTTTGCGCAATATCATACAAATGATTCAAAAATACTTTTGCGACATTATCTCCTCTATAAACAACAGGTTTCGATGACAATCCAAAATTGTTGAGATGATCTTCGCTTAAGTATGATTTCATTAGTAGACAATAACTGTTTGGTTGATGATTTTGGTACTTAATTCTTGAGGTTTGTTCTCCATCTAATACATTTATGGGGATTAATGATGCTTCCATGTCAGCATAAACAACTATTGGCACTCGATATTGATGAGCGATTTGTTTAAATTTTAAAATTGCATTTGAAGGTTTTGGTAGTATAGTCCTAACAGGAGTTTGTTTGCCGCAAAAAACTAAATGCTCAACCAACCATTTATTACCCCCCTTAAGAGCCATCTTATTAATATATGCAAAACATCTTTTGCACACTGTAATTGCACCACAATGATATTTTGTAACTTGACTACGAACTAGTTTATTGAAATCTTTAATAAAAACATAATGCGATTTGTCTCCTTTTTTTATTAACAACAAATCCGTGTGATCATTTTTTTCTTCTTTGACAATTTTTCAAAGGATATACATTGTTTGAATTATCCAATCCAAAAACATTTACACTCACTTGCACATTTCTTTTTTCAAATATTGGCAATATCTTTTACAGAAACTGGGTATTGAAGACCAGAAAAATCATATTTGTTTTTGTATTGGTTATATTTAGCACAACTAGCTCGTTGTGGGTTAAGCCCGTTTTGTACAAATTTACATACCATTGCATATTTGAAACATTCATTATTTAAATTTTTTACATTAATACAAGATTTGGTGTTTTGGATTTTTTTCGGCAAAGGAATAAAAGTAGAACCTCTATTTCCATATCCATGTTTATGCACTCTTACATCTAAACCAATTACATGTAACAATGACCAACCACTTCCTAGTCCTTCATGCTCAATGATTTTAGATACTATTTCTTGAAAACACTCTTGTATATGATCTTGTATGTTTGACTCCATAACTATTTGTCGATTCTTTGTTACAAAACTTCTTAAAGATGTTACTTTCTTGCACATTAATAAACATAGTGTCAAGTACAAAGCCAAACTTGATAAGATGCAAGCGATCCAATTCGCGTTTTAAACACTCTTTCAATTTCTTCTTGTGTTGCATTAAAGAAATTATTTAAATTATAATTGTGCGTATTTTTTATAGTGTAATGTCTAACTACTTTTCCTTCTAATGCTTCTGCGGAAACCTTGCATTCATATGAGCTACTTGTTGATGGGACATAATATGTACACTGTTGATTTCTTGGAGTTGAAGGTGCTGCATATTGAATAACACTTGGTCTTCCATATTGAGGAATTATACATTCATATGTGCTACTTGTTGTTGGTTGATAATATGTACACTGTTGCTGACTAGACCTGTGTTCTTGTTGCTGTTGATTTCTTGGAAGCGAAACTGCTGCATATTGAGTCACATTTGATCTTCCACATTGAGAGTTGTCATGAAACAATTCCTTATGCGCCACTAAAAGCCATTCATCGTGAAAGTTCTCACCACAAAATGAGCAAACATAATCCATTGTGCGGAGAAGCACACGTTGCTGTGGAGTCTTACACTGGACTGAGACAGACACGGATCAAGCAGCTGGTTTTGTTAGCAAAAAATATAATTTGCATTAATAACGTATGAACTATAAGACATATGTGGAGGATAACCACTTTCGTTAGCAAAATATTAATTTGTTCTGAAACAAAAAACATAAATACACGCAAGCCCCTTTAAGGAACACATTCACCGTTGACGCTTACCATTGCAACAATGCCTCCATTAAATGGTTTGGAACGACTAAGTGATAGCTTCTTCCAAAACATCATGGAAGAAGTTAATAGTTCTGATGGGGAAGAAGTAATGTCAACAATCTCACCATCGCCTGAAACCAGCCCAGGAGGTGAAGCAGCAGAAACTCCACCAGGCAGATTTCTGGACGAAATTTTTGAAGTAAGAAGAGACAGAGTGAGAAGGCAATTATTTCCCCCCACCGATGAGGAGGAAGAATAACAGGCTGAAGAGAAATAAACGATTATAACCTTTTATCCTAAAAAAAAAAAAAAAAAAAAAAAAAAAAAAAAAAAAAAAAAAAAATCAGAAGCAAACACACTTAATGTAATTGCTGTACTTACTGTAACTCTTTAATAACTTTAAAAAGTGGATAAATAATTATTTAATTTTTGTCTGCTCAGAACCATGAAAACTATACTACTATTATAAAAATGTAATTTTTTATATTCCCGCTAGGATGAAACATCAAGAACTAATTTGTAATTGTAAACATGCATGTGTGGAACCCTTAAATACATACTACTGACATTTTACTAATATAATCCAACATTGTAATCGTAACGTTCCTATGTAAGTATATAATTGTTACATTAAAGAGTATTTTTATAAAGATAATTATTTTTAAAGTTAAGCGAAAACACATTTTTGTAAACCACTTTTATAATGTCAGTCCGGGGTATAAAACAAGTACATTTTATTATTAACTCATTACTTTTGTAACATGGCTTTTCTTAATACATTTGTCAATCTCTGCAGAAACTTATTTTGAAACAATATTAAAAGAGAATAACGAAGTGGACTTTGAAAATGAAAAAGAGGAAATATAGCAATCAAAAAATTTAACTCATTAATAAAAAACAGCAAAAGGGCAGGTTTTGGCTGAAATACAACCATTTATTTAAAGATACAGAGTTAGAAGACGTTTGTTTGTTGAAGAAGAGAACAAAAAAAGCTGATAATTAAATTTTAATAAAATTATTTTACCTTTATAACATTAAAATAAATAAATAAAAAAAATTCAAACCACGTAGAGTCAATAGAATATTTTAGCTTATTATTGTAGATTACACAACTGTGTCAGAAGTGGCGTCAAAATTAGCTAATACTGATAAACAGTTTACAATTTTATTTAAAGAATGTCTGACGCAAACCTTTGATTCGTTTTAATCTTATACTAGTTAGAGCTTTTATGTCAATTTGTGACTTTATATATATACAAAGTCTACAATTAGATAGCTAATATTTCTTATACTTATTTAAAGAAGTTAATTATATTTATTATGATAGGATAATTAATGTATTTCGGTCAAGGACAAAGATGATTAAGCGGAAATTTGGTTGGTTTTATGAACCAACCAAATTTCCTAAAGTTGTATGCCGGAAGATCAAGAAAAGTTAAACAGTCCAGGTAAATATTTCAGTTATTTTAAGGTTCAATAGTTATTGTCACATTCACATAGCAAATTCCTGGTTGAAGAAATAATGGTCTTGGAGCAATCAAGTAGTACAAACTATAATCCTGCTCAACATAAACTCCATTACTGCTGCGTTTAAACAGAACGACTTTGATATTTTTCCTTGTATATTTTTCGCAAAGTGATGCCCATAATTTTCTAAACTCTCTCAAAGTTTCTAAACTGTTGATAATTCTTTTTATAATTATGATTCCTATACCAAGAGGTTTAATATTGCTCGAGCTAACACAAGACATGTTGTTTGTTGACATTACTACAGCATACTGAATTGTTTTATAACAAAATACGTTTTATATAGTCTGTTAACTGTAATTAGTAATTATATCTCCCACTTACTGTTATTCATTTTACAAAAGTTATAGAAGTGCATTTACATTTCTAAATAGGACATGATATTTACGAATAAAACACAATGTTCCACATATTTCTTTGTATGGCTTGAACTGGTACAGCTTCCGTAGAAATCCGACAGAAAGCGTTACGATGTTCAATTCTATAGTCCGTCGGTAGAACTGGTTTCTAAGCAACTTTGAAAATAGGTTGCATTCTTTAATGAAGCAAGGATGAAATCCTGTTTTTGTACCCGACAGATCACCTTGCTGCGATTTTAGTTTGAGCTTTGAGTTAGATTAAAACGTATCGTAATGTTAGTATGGCGTTTAAATAACATGTCTATTCTTTTTAAAGTTCTAGATTAAAATATGCGAACATCATTCGATAATTAAGAGTAAATTTCGATTATTATCAGTTTACTAAAAAAAGTTAGAAAGTGTTTGTCATTGTATTTTAAAGTGTGGTTAATCAATAAGGAATTCTACTACAGGTACATATATATTACACAATAAACCATATATAAGAAAAAAGTTTGCATCATAATTAGCAAATAAAAATGTTTTTAATTTTTAATTTGATCTAAAACCCTAGTTAGTGAGTAATTATATTAAGTATGAATATAAAAATTTAATGAGTGTGCAGGCTTTGTTAGTAAATAAGCATAGCTGTTCTTTAAAGAAATTGTACTTTGTAGCCGCAAAATTTATAGCATTACAATAGCAGTTTCGACTTCATTTAGTCTCATCAGGTATACGTAATTTGGAAATCATATATATTTATTATAATCAAATAAATATGATTTACAAATAGTATACGACCGCTTTGTTTGTTTACCAATAATAAATTTTGTTTTCTGTTAATATTTCGAAATATAAATTTTAAGCGGTCTTTCTTACGTTTAATTATTCCATGCAAATTTTTTAGCAGCCACGTTAAAATTCAATTTTATTTTATCCATTTTTTCAATCATCATTTTTTGAGGAACTTTAACTTTGATTTTTTTCTTCGTTTCTTCAACTTCGAAAAGAACAATGTTGGATTGTAATATTTCTTTAAAAATGTAGCTGCACTTTTTGTTTAATTTATTAATTCTTATTGGTTTTTTAGCTTTTACGCACAGTTGCATATTTTTTTGTAGCAAGAAGTTAATTTTTTTTTCTAATTTCATCTGTTTGTTTTCGAGTTCTTCAATTTTTTGTATGTAACATTTGGTTTGATGATCCGGTTGTTTTATTTTTATTGGAGAAGATTTGGAAGTGTGTGCATGACAAAAATGACTATTTTTAGCCACTATGGACGTACACTGCTTTCCTTTATTGGAACCCTTTACTAAAATAAATTTGCATATTTGTTTTGGTCGATTTTTTTGTTTTGTCTTGTTTGTTGGAAGATCTGGAAGGTATTTAGTTTTAGTACAATTTTGTGAAGGGTGATTTTTTTTGAAATTTTCATATATTTTATCGTTTAGTGTTTGTATTTTTTGGTCTTCAGAGTCTAGATTAATTTCTTTTACTAGTGAAGCTAACTTATCATCTTTATTTTCTTTCGATTCGGCTTCTATTTCTAGTAGCTTCTGTTTGGGGTCGGCCCAATTTAAAGACATTAAAACAACTTCTTCTTTTATTGGCGGTGTTTTAATCGGTGACACTAGATTTATAACAGGCATAGAGTAAAAAAGTTTAGCTTCGTCCAAAGACATAATGTAATACTTATATAAGTTTAATAAATTTAAAAATATGTAAAAATTTAGGTGTAGTAAAATAAATTTGCTGAATTGATATTTAAAATTATTTTAACAGATAAATACAAATTCTAAATAAAACTTTTAAAACTAGCGATGATAAAAAACACAAAGAACTAAAGTTTTATAGCAAAGAGAACCACTGTCTTGTGTAGAGTACAAAACAAAGTGATTGCAATTTCAAAATGATGCTCCCTTTTATACCATTTAATTAATGTTAAGTAGTGAAAAATATGAACTTGCATGACAAAAGTTGAGTATTTGCAGCTGTTTTCCTTTATGCTTTATAAACAGCAATTACTTTGATACAATTATAAAATGAACAAAGTCATTTACATAAATTCAAGGTCAAGTAGTAATTAAAATTTTTTTAGCCGTCTTGTTTTGTCGATAGACATTATTTTCATATCAGGCCATGAATATGAAAACATTGCCGAAACAAAACAAGGCGGCTATTTCTTTTTATTTAAAGTGTTGTATTGTACAAAATGTGACAAAAAAGTTGAAAATGTGAATGTAGTCTTGTTAATATTGAAATTTGACTGGTTTTTCAATATCCCACTTTATTATAACCTAAGTGGGAGCAGGTAACATAGCAAATTAATCACTAACAAGTACGTATATTATTCAAAGTATTTTTTTCTAATATCGTTAAGACATTTGTAAATTGTTATTGACTGACGCGCTTTTATTTAATACTCAGCAAAAAAATGTCTTGTATGTAGTGTATAATTTTTATATTATCACCTGCTTAGCAAAGAAATACATTGTTGCTTTAGCTAAGCAACAATGTACAATCTTTACTTGTAAATTAAAATATAAAGTATATGATAAAGGCAATAAACCTGTATCACATAGCTAAATATAATTATACATTGAGGTATAATAATGTTATGTACAGTGTCGTATATGTTATAACAAGAAAAATGTATAAATGTTCTGCTAACAAAAAATTGAGAACGCGTAAGGAAACGTTCTGCGAATTCTTAAATTAGCAGTGAAAACACAGACATCAATCTGTATTTTATGTGTTTTTGTCGGGTGATGTGTTTATTTTTATCGAAGTTTTTATTACTATTATTGTGTAATATGTTTATTTATTACTAATAATTATTATTAAATAATCTTTTTGTAAAAAACTGTACATATTCAAATATTTAAATTTATTTAACTCCAGATGTTTCAAAAAGTTTTTGAGGATGGGAAAAATTCTCAATTCATGTGAGTTATATTTCCACAAATTCCATCAATATCTTATTCAATGAAACAACTTTTGTTAAATTTCTATATTTTTATATGCGCTTTTGCACAATAAGCTAAATGAGCAAAATTAAGAATAAAACTGTGCTCCTGAAAAATACATTTTTATTAATATATAATAAAAGGTATATATCAAAATAAACTAATTTATTTAACTCAAGTGTTTCAAGAAGTTTTTGAGGACGGGAAAAATTCTCAATTCATGTGAGTTATATTTCCACAAATTCCATCAATATCTTATTCAATGAAACAACTTTTGTTAAATTTCTATATTTTGATATGCACAATAAGCTGAAACGAACAAAATTAATAATACAACTGTGCTCCTGAAAAATACATTTTTATTAATATATAATAAAAGGATAAATTTTCTATACTTAGATATACACTTTTGTAAAATATCCTGAAAAAACATATTTAATAATAAAACTCTGCTTGAATAAAAGAATGTTATTTTAGAAAAGATCTAAGAAGAAATAAATACTACTACACCAAAGGTTAGTGTTTAATGCATGCACAAAGAACAAGATGCAATACGGTATAGTGACCTCTACAAGGGAATGGAAAGGAATGGATAACCGTACAGACATGTGGGGTCTATTTATCACTTCATTCGTCAAAATAATTTTGTAAAACAAAAATTTAGGAAAGGAAGAGACAGATGTTCTTTGCTAAAAGAAGTTGAGTTTAAAATTAATTTACAAAAGACAGTTAGTAGAAAACAAATTTTAAATTCAACAAGAGGGTGAATGTATAATTACAGTTATTTGCACACTGATCGTCATTTATTAAAATTCAAACTGAAAGCGGGCTATTTCAAACATCTGTTCGCCATCAAGGTAACGGACTACTAAAAACAGCTGTTTGTGAACCAAATGTTGTACAGTTTTAAAATACTTCTAATTTTTCAATAATACTATCTGTAAAACACGTTTGTTTTTAATAATAATATTTTAAAGTATTTGTTTTTAAACTGGATGTTGTAGGCTATTATGTTGGAGTGTATTAATTCCTTTAGTTTAATTTAAACATTGACTTAAAATAATACACTGAAAGTAACAACAATAGAATTCAAAATAGTAATATGCTTCAAAAACTATTAATTGAGAGTGTAATAATCCTAGTAGAGTCAAACAATATAGCAATGATTAGAATTTTTTAATTAATAATACATTTTAGAAAAACAGATAAGTGATTGTCAAATCGGTTGGAGCGGGTTATTAAACTTTATAAAGAAACAACGGTTTTAACAGATGGTTCCTTGCTAAATTTAATTTTTTAAATTTATTAGAGTCAGGTTTTATTTAACTAGATGTAACACATATGTTGCCCTCATTCTATCGCTAGCTTGCTATCTAGCATGAGCTAACAATTCATTTACCGTTTATCGGTTTTTGAAAATATACATAATTAACTAAACATTACTCCACTTTAGAAAAATACAATTTCATCTACAATTTTAAACAATTAGTTAAACAAATACAATTTAAACAAAGATGAAAAAACACTATCTAACCAAATTAAAATGTAATATTAAAAACAATATAAACCTACATTTACAATTTAGGTTTAAAATTAATTTGGACTACTGACAGGTGATTGCAACCGGATAGTCATTAAAATTAAACGAGGAACAACCGGAAGACTCGACGCTGCTCAAAAGATAGTCTTGTTTTCTTATCAAACCATCAGAAGCAGGTGCTTGCTCATTTCACAAACTTTATTAAAAATTTATTGCGTGTTATAAAACTGTTTGTACGGGTCGGGACAAACTTATTCCACTGCAAAGCCTCTTCCGAAACAGTTAACAAAATTATTATGGATAATGATCAACACTTTAATATTACTTCAACTACAGCGCCTCACACTTTTCCAGAAGAACAAATAGACAGAAATCAACCGATTCAAGAAAGCATTGTAACAACAAATTCAAATTTAATTCTCTTTCGTACTAATCAAATTGAACAAAATCGAAGAAGGCGGCATCAACACTTTAATATTACTTCAACTACAGCGCCTCACACTTTTCCAGAAGAACAAATAGACAGAAATCAACCGATTCAAGAAAGCATTGTAACAACAAATTCAAATTTAATTCTCTTTCGTATTAATCAAATTGAACAAAATCGAAGAAGGCAGCAAGAAACTTTATTATCTAATGAACGGAGAATTCAAGAAGCATTGGCATTAAGAAGAATGAACCATCCATCTTAGTAAAAAAAAATTTACTTTTAAGAACTTCTTTTTTATTTTTAATTTGTAATAAAAACTAAATTATTTGTATTTAACAAAACATTTTAAATAAACTTTTAATATAGTTAACAATTATTTTTAAATGTGTTTGTTACAAATATTTATATTTAATTAATAAAAAAAATTGCAAATAATATTTTTAATATTTATTGCAGTAGTGACAAACCAGGCACTCTGGCACAGAATTTAGAAATACATGTTAAGCATTTTTGTTTGTAAATAATTATTGTACATAATTTTAGTATGTAAATAATAGTTTAAAATTAAATTGTAAATAACATTTTCAATAAAAAATAAAATAAAAAATAAAGAAAATAAAAAAAATCTAATTAATTTTTATTATTAATAATTTTTATTATTAATAATAAAAATTAATTAGATTTTTTTTAAACTTTCAAATGACCTTGAAAACAATGACGTCATAGGTATGACGTCACTTCATGGTTGGCTGATTATGACGTCACTTCATGGTTGGCTGATTATGACGTCACTTCCGGGTCATGCTCAACAGAGCGTGTAATTTATTCACTGTGCCAGAGTGCCTGGTCTGCCACTACTACCACCGAATGCGATCTCCTTGTGTTAAGTTCTGGAAAAGCGATAAGATAAGGCCAGCGATATCGGATTCCTAGCGGCTAAGGATTACCGCTGTGGACGTTAAAATGATTGGGGGACAGTTTTTTAAAGTAATAGAATATTTATCAAGTGGTAGTGAATTAACGGAAACAAAAATAAAGTAGTGGTAGTGAAATAACGGAAATTATCCAATAATTCTGCCTGCAGATAATATTGCATAGTCCAAAGTAATGCTTGCAAAATGGAAACTATGTACTGAATAGTAACTTGAAGAGAGACACAATGTTGTTTATTGGATGAAAATAAACTTTGTAAATATTTTCTTGAGGATTTGGACATATAGTTGGTTTTTGATCACTAGAAGTGTCTTAAATTTTTAAGGAGTGAGCCAGTGATTCAGAGTCGATGGTATTTTGCAAGAAATCAAGTTTACTTTATTTCTTCTGCATTTATTTCAACTTCACACTAAACAGCTGCTTTAGAATATGAAGTAACTATAACCCAAAGTCAACTCAATTGACTGTAGCATATTTTATGGAGTTGTCGCTAATTAGATTTACATAAATCGCACAATTTTTGCCATTAAAAAAAATAGTTGCTAGTAAGTAGTAACTGTAGTAACAGTTTGTTGATTTATCATATATTGTTAAGAGCGTACCATATTATTAAACTCATGATCATGCCATTGCAAACTAAACCAACTAGGTAATAATTTTATGTTTATTGAAAAATTAAAAAAATAACGATAATAATAACTAAAATCAACTTAACCTTATTTGAACAAGAATAAAGAAACGGAATCTAAACAAATATAACTAATAATGGTCCTGTCACTTACAGCTTGAGTGACAGGATCCAGACGTTATACAAAAAACAGTTTAACACAGAAAATGTAACATTTCAGGCAATATAATAATACATTTTTAATGACAGACGATATGTTAAATATACTATTACTATACTAAAGGCTATAAGAGTAAACACAATAATATTTGTATTCCGTCATATCTGCGGAAGTTGAATTACAGCTAAACTATCTGCAAATAGCCCTTTGAAATCGCGTGGTTTGTTTGTAAAGGCAATCAAGTTCCCCGCACAACCCTCCATACCCCATTTCACCAACAAATCACCCTCTCCACCACAAACAAACTATAGCCTTGTGACTATTTCAGTGTTTTGTAACTATTATCTTGAATATTTTCGATTAAACAAGTTCGCTTTTTTTACTTATGTTTAAAAACAAACTAAATATCGGTCTTATTGGGTGGATGAATGTTTTTGTCTCTGTGTACCATGTACTTACTTGAACAATTAATTGTATACACACAATACTTAACTGTAATCGGCTTTATCTGTCCAGTTATATCCCTGGCCCATACGTGGTTTATTGTCCATATCTACTGATTAAACTAATTTCTTCAAAATTCAAAAACCTAACCTAAACTAACTTAACTTACGTGATCTAACTTAACTTGACTTGACCTAACCCTAACATCATGTGACATAACCTAACCTAACGTGAACTGACTTAATCCAACCTCACGTAACTTAACCTAACCTAACTTGACCTGATCTAACCTAACCTAGCTTGACGTGACTAAACCTAACTAAATCCTACCTAACCTAATCATATTTTTGGCCTAACCTAAATCCTACCTAACCTACACGTAACACATAACTTGGCTTAACTTAATCTAACCTAACCCGAACTAACTTAAACATAATCTAACTTGACCTGACCTAACCTAACCCAACACGTAATCAATCTTACCTAACCTAACCCTACCCATCCTAACCCAATCCAACCAATCTAAACCTAACGCAAACTGACCTAACATAACCCAACCAAATCTAATATTACATCAAACCTAATCCAATCCGTTCTAACCTAATCTGATTCATTTCACACAAAACTGGACTGTAATCGACTTGATGCATCTAGTTAGGTACCTGGCTTATACGGGGCTATCTTTTTATCTCTATGAATTAAAATCATTGTGATAAAATCACCACGATATGTAGGATACTGAAAAAAATATATTATAATGGTATATATAGCTTTACAGCATATGTTAAAACCATTAATCAATTAAAACAAATTTTCTTATCGTTTAAGTGTACGCTCAGAGAATTGCAGCTCTAAACGTAACAAAAGTCGGGATAGTTTATAATTTTACTATAAATATGTTTATAAATAGTTCTGTCCATCGTTAGACTGTTTTTCATTTTTTTTTTTCACATTTCATCAGGAATTTAAAGCAAGAAAAAACTAACTTCTTAGTCGAACGTACCAGTTATGCTCGTGCCTTCAAAGAATCACCTAGTGTCGGTCGTTTAGTCTGACAATCAAGGTGAATATATACTTAACTTAGTTTAGATATGAGTAGTATCATAGAGGGACATGTGTTTTAACTAAACATTTAGAACAGCCAAACAAAGTGTAGATCAATTCACAAATCAACTGGGTCTTAGGTGATTAAGCTTTCCAAATAATGCCCAGTGAGTCAGCTTCATTCAATTATTACCACAGCGTAATTGTAAATGCCTGAATACTACCAAAGCTCACGCCACAGGAAACGATATGATTGTTTTAGTGTTTGAGTTCGAGGGAGGAAAACTGCATGTTGAAATTGATACACGCAACAGAAGAAAATGTTCTTTGTTTTACGCTGAATTCGTTTAGGTTATCCAGCTAATATTATTCATTCCATAGAAAGAAAATAGATATTTATTATTTTATTCATATTTTTTCAATGCATTATTTATAGTGTATTTTATTAAATAGATATTTCAGCGAAAATCTATGTTAATAAATGGTAATGCAGTGTTTTACATGAGAGTGGATTCTGTAATCTAAAATAAAGTCATCCAAGTTTTTTTTTTTTTTTTTTTCATAACGAAAATGAATACTAACTACTGCCACAAACAATACGAAGTCTCTACCTATCATTTCCAGTCTTCTTTAAAGGGAAACTATTCTATTTACAAAACTAATAGGCATGATATTAACAATCATAAACAAATTATTTCATCTGATTGATATGAATCGTCAAAATAGTCAAATGTACAAAGAAAACTACTTCTAAAAGTGTTCCTGGTCATTCGACTGACAGAACCACTCACGTGGCTTCAGGATATTTATCTCTTGAGAAATACGATAAGAGTGCACCTCCTACCGATGCATGACTAGCACAAGTATTTCTCGATGACTTTTACACGTTATTATTAATAATATTTACATAAATATGATGTATATGATAAACTAAATATCGATATTTTATTCTTAATAACTCTAAGGGTGTGCATTAAAAACACCTAATTACCTAAAATTATGATTTAGGTACAAGAACAAACATAACAAAATAATAACAAACCTCGTATTTTATTTAGTTTTTTTTGCCAACTGTCTTTGAATATGTTTAAATATAATTTTTTTTTAATTTTGCCTTTACAAAGTTATAGTTCTCAGTTTATGTATGTTTGTAATAATAAGGGAGAAAATACATCATAAAATGATGGTAATGAGTATGTAGAATCATCTAAAAACCACAGGATACAGTATGTAGCTTTATAAATTACAACCTTCACCATTATCTGGTATTACTACTACACTATAGGCAGTAAAACTACAAAACACTCAATCAAATTAAACCCTTATACTTGTGGTTATGGAATGTTGTGTAAGTGCAGATTGATAATTGTTTTTTTTTTTTTCAATAATTTTTCTAATCTTTTTCAGTGGCATTTCTGTTTCCTTGGTAAACTCCACCTCTGTTTAACATCCTCCTTTTCAAGTTAAGGACACTAATAATTTCCTTCGTCCCCAACCTCTCCCCTTAATTACTGGTTAGCATTGATGGAACTTCACTGTCCATCAATATGCTTCCCATTCATGACTTAGCCACCTGGAAATAAAGATACCTAGTAACCACCCACAAACTCATACACGTTGGTTAAAAAAAGACGGTCCAAACTACTTTTGAAAAATTTTAGTGAACCTACTGGTATTTGAATACACGACCTTTTGTATTTGAAGTAGAATTGCTGACCACTTGGCTTCCAAGAAGGCTATTTATCTATTGTTACCACCTTAAATGACATATGCAGTACGATATAGAGTATACTGAAATATACTGAATGTGAAGTAAGTATTTTTATATAAGTCTTTTCAGAAACTGTTCATTAAAAAAACTACATATAACTCTATTAAAAACTTAAAGGTTAAATTCAAAAGAGGGATTAACAGTTTCTGTTTGTTCAAAGTATTATAACGTTAGGAATTTCATCAGTGATCAATATTAACATGCTTTGTAAGTTTGTCTACCTGTAAATATTCATATTTTTGTTTGAAGCGTGTTAGAGAGGCAGCCTTCCCTTGTTCCTTTTTTCCTTATTTGATCATAAACGAAGTAGTTATTGTTTGCTTTATTTCATTTTGTAAAAATTGACTTTTGCCTATACATGAAGTTTGAGGTTTTCTTTTTATTCTTATTTTTATTTATTATTATTATTTTACAATAAAGATGCTTTGCTGCAGACCCATTTAGATAAATAAAAGAAGACCTCCAGAGATTTGAGCCAGTGGCTGTTGATTTAGACATATAACGTAATATGCCAAGCTATGAGTTAGGCCGAATTATTTATTATTACTAGCTTAACAGAATAAATTAATTTACAATATATCAATTGATAATAATGGGGAAATGAAGTAAATATTTGAAGCCAGTAAAATTCTGTTAAGAAACGTTAATTAAAAACACTTATGGATTAAATATTTAAATGTATAACTTTACAGAAAATGTCCAACAGTACAGCGGTACGTTTAGTTTCATATAGTACGTAAAAGAGTATATATATGTTTTCATTTCGTATAATTCAATACGTATCTGTTATTTCTAAAGGTTTAAGGGATTCAATGAAACACATTGTCCGAGGCCTACCACATAACCAACGCTTAAACCATACAAACATATTTCCCACAACCAGCAATTACCGTTGTATGCAGCATTTCAGTATAACTTGCGCCATAACACGCATTTATAGGATATGAAAGTTGTTGTTCTAAGTTAAGTAAGTTTCAGAAATACTTTATATTGAAGTGTTTATCTATTGACCAAGAAATGTTTTATATGGTTCTATACATACATGTAATTAATAATTTATTTAATCGTCACTGTGGTCGAATATCTTAAATGTATAAGAAGATTCTTACATATATTTAACAATAATTAATGTTAAACATTCTGATAAATGTATAGAAATAATTTTATTATCTTTGTACAAAATACGAGTATTTGCAGGGACATGAGCCAGTCTAACAGAAATAGTTAGACATAATTTTAAAATGTATTATTTATATAGTATAAGGTAATGTATAGATCCAATTTTCTTTTTCTTCATGAATAGATTATAATTTTCTGTAAATTATATTTTCTTTAATGTTTCAGGTTTTGTACATTTAATTATAAAAATGTAAATTTGTTTAATTGTTTTCTGTAAGATTTTATATTGAATACATACTGTTCCATTTCCAATAAAATATTGTAAGTATTTTTCTCGCAGGAGTTTAAATCTTTTTTTTCGTTAATAGGCAAAGTGTTGAAAATACGTACTCCAATTTGATACAAGAAAATTGTTTAGTCTATCAATTTGTCAAAAACAAATGTTCTTGACTTCTAGTGTTCTGATTGTGTTTGTTTTTCACAGTTTGAAATTTGTGTAAATGCTATTTACAATGTATTAAAACGTGATAAATAAATAGTGATTGTAAAGGTAATGTTTTTTTATGAAATATCTTTTTCAAGATTGTTTGGAATTAGGCAGTTTAAGTTTCACTATCAAGGTAAAATCTTCATAAAATATGAATTGTAAGTTAAAACGTTTGAGTTGTACATAACATCAATTTAAACAAAACTTAACCAACAACATTGTTCTATTTTGCTTCAGGATTTTTTATTATTAATTAAAACAACATAATTCTCTTGTTCCAACTGACGCTACGTTAAATAAGTATAATACAAATATATATTTGACACACTTTAACGTTTCGCTTAGCAAAATTCCGCAATGTAAAGTATTTAAATTACCTTGATTATTTTTGTTGAAACTAAACACTTTTAATCATAAGTTGTTGAGTTAAAAGACTAACCAGAATATTGATGCCTTTTGTCACGAACCAAAGGCCTTATAAAATGTTAATAAATTGTGATTATGCATTTATTTCACAAATCAACAATATTTTAATATGCTAACTCAATCATGGATTTGATATATAATCGGTCAGTCAGTTTTTTTTAGCTTTTATATTTATAGATAACGTACGACATATTTATTCCATACGAAACTTATTTATTTATTTTAAATACATAAAATGTCAAATATATTGCTCATTTATTGAAACTAAGTAAAATTATTACATATAATTCTGATTTATTTATAAATATATACATTCTCGTAATTATTATTAGCAAAGTTGAGAGTGGATTTATAACTTTTCTTATATAATGGAATATAAGGCCTCTTGCTAGCCTAGTGGTTAGCCCTTCTGCTTCCAATGCAGAGTCACGGGTTCAAATCCCAAGAGGTCCACTTAATTTGTCATACACTGGGTTGGACCGTAGTCCCTCAACAACGTATGAATATAATGTTAAAAATGCCACTGGCGTAGACAGTAAAATAAAAATAATACAGTGCTGACTTAAGTGAGAACTTGATCTACTATGTCTGCTGTGATAAACGCTATATACTGTGTCTACGACTTACCAGCCAAGCCTATTTAACTATTTAACATGGGCCTCAAATTCACTTGATGCTTTGCATAAAATCGGAAACTTCAACATGGCAAATTTGGCCAAAATATATAAGCTAGAATTTGAGATAAACCACTTTTAAAGTAAGATAAATTTTAACAAAATATCTAGGAACTATTGAAAATATACATTAAAAAATAACAATGTAAAGTACAATACTACACATTGTACAGTAACAATAAACGTATATCAAGCAGATTACAGCTAAAACCAAACATAATAACAAACAATTTTAAGTCACATTAAAATCAGTACCAGTATAATGAAATCATGATTACTAAAATATTTATTTTAATACTGTTTACTAATAACAAAAAGTAAGCCTTAGAAAACATGCTTCGGTGAGTTTTGTGTATGTTTTTCCTTTTTTTCTTTAATTGAGGAATTACTTTAATAATTAATTGTATCAAAAGCCAGGACCTATCTACAGGATCAAAGATAAAACTGCTCTCTCCCGGATTTCTCCAGGGTTATGTAATCGACTTCACAAGAGACGTCCTCATAAAAGGGGATCCAAACGATTGTAGCATAATATTATGTAATAACGCAAATTTACTTTTACGTTATTGATATACTATTGTTGTGGTAAACAGTCTCTTTTTATATAGGTTTCAAATACAACGCCCATTCATTTTTGGACTGACGATTTGAAATGGGCATAGAGTAAATATGAATATAATGTGGTACATTAAATTAAAGTTTGGTCAAATATCAAACGATCAGTTATTGTATTTATATTCGGACATTATTTAAATATGTGTTTTATAAATCAGTAAATATTAGAACAACTGAAATGTCATTATAGGTATGCAAGTCGAATTTCTGACAATCTAAGGGCAATAGATTTCATAAGGTAAGAAATTTATCAATATACTTTAAATTATTTTTTTTCTCGAAAATTTACAAAATAATAAATGTATTTTACTATGCACAATATGTATACAGGGTATTCAAAAAAATGTGAAAAATATTTTGGGATACGGTATAAGAAGTAAAAATAAGTATAACAGTTCCTTTAACAATACGGTCTATCTCGCTTCGTATAACGTCTGCCTGTCTGTGTTTCTTTTCTTAAAAATCATAACTCAAAGACGGTTTTAGCTACAGCATTGTAATTTTAAATAGTTGTATGTCTCATCAAAACATACATTTTCTGTTGAAATAAAAAATAAACATCGTAAATATTCTTAAAATGGCGGCCTTCTTAATACTTTCAAGCGAAATGTCATGGAAACCGACCAGTGGAGACAACATTGTGAAGACACACTAAAAATAGCTAATGAAGAGACAACAATTTTAGTACCTTTTTGGTTACATTTAAAGGGAAATTTCATGGACATCGACAAGATGAGAAAACATTGTGAGGACACAGCTCCTGAAAATAAAAAAAAATTGCAATGCCTTATGTTTCACAAACTAATAATAAATAATGAAATTAATACATTTTTACTACAGTCGTATTTTTATACTAATTTTAAGTCTTTAATCATTGTTAAACTGGAATACATACAAAAATGTGTTACAGTACTTCCATTATTTATTATTCGTTTGTGAAAAATAAGGCATTGCAATTTTTTGTATTTTCATGAGCTGTGTCCTCACAATGTTTTCTCATCTGGTCGATTTCCATGATATTTCCCTTTAAAGTATTAAGAAGGCCACCATTTTGAAAAATGACGATATTTATTTTTTATTTAAACAGAAAATTAGGTTCGGTGATGTATACAACTATGTAAAATTACAAACGCTGTAACTAAAAGCGTCTTGGAGTCATGGTTTTTAACAAAAGAAACACAAACAGATAAGACAGACGCTAAACAAAGTGAGATATACCATAGTGTTACAGGAACGTTTAGGTTTATTTTTACTTGTTATACCATATCTCAAAATATTGCCCCACAATGTTTGGACACCCTGTATTTATATTAAAAAAGATCTCTTATTCATACATTAAAGAAACTTTAAAATTAAAAAAAATGTCTCACAATAACCTGACCCAGTTTTATTTATATCGTGAATACTTTATTTCATAATGTTTTACGTTTACATATTGCAAACATTTTAACATGGACATTCCAAACCTCTCTATTAGTGTCCACGCCGATGACAACCATTGAGTGGACATCGTGTTGGTATTAGGATACAGAGTATAGAGCATGTTTTTCTTATGAATACAAATATTTATTATGAAATAATACAATATAATGAAAATATTATATTGTATTATAAAATATATAAGTATAATTTACAAATACGATCCAAGCAATATTTATTTTAGTTATATTTTATTACTAGGTAGTTTGTAAAAATTTACATTTATTAAAGCTAGCTTTTATGTTTCAACAAGCAATACGTGCATACATCGTTTATGCATTTAAATTTGGTACAGTATTTTTTAGAACCATTATAAAATATTTCAGTCCGTCTAGATCTCTAAAACATCCTCCATAGAAATTAAAACTGATATAAAAAAATTTACATGAAAAGATAAATATCCAGGAGAACCTGAAAAATTCTTCAACTAGTTCAACGTCGCAAAATCGAAAATCTAATATCAAGTCTAAAATGAGTGAGAAACGCTCTAACGTGCATTCTATAATTTAATAAATTTACGAAGTTGTAAAAATAAAATTATTTTATGGAGTCCATAACATTATTTATTTTTTTGACTACAAACCACAGCTCTTTTGAAAAATAGACATATATAAATATATGGTTTTTATCTTTTTAAAAAAAGGTTATTCTACCGTGTACTTGCATGACATTAGTTCTACCAAATAGATTAGTTATAAACGAAATAAAAATATTGCTTCTCCTGACATATCTTAAATTCTTAAAAATTAACAATTTACAAAACTTAATCATGTGATCAAGTGACATTAGTTTGTTACACAACTATGAAACGTTTCTGTAGGTTTATTGGATGAAGACAGTCATAAAATATCTTAACAGTTCCAAAATGTATGAATAAACACGATTTATAGGCTTTTACGACAATTTCTGCAGGTTTTAACGGTCTAAACTGTATTGAACTCTATCCAAATTGTTAAATTGAGTTTAAAATATCCTTCCATGTTAGTAAAATTAAACAACATATCCATGAATAATATTGTAAAATTAAATAAAACTAGGGGACACCCCTGTACGCTTACTTGCCAACTCCGACGCTCACTGTGCTCGATACACCCCGGCCTTTGACCTCGGCATGTGACTTTTGACGACAAATATTAGTAGATTAACTATCATTCTTCAATCTCTTTCCTTACTGGATTTATAATTTAATGTTACAAATAAATCAAACACTAGTAATTATAGTTTTTTTATTTTGTAAGGCCTTTCGGTAAAGATGTTACCATCTTCAAACATATACAAAGAAAATAACAAACTTTAATTACTGGACTGTTTGATTCATCTATAACATTAAATTGAAGCAGATTAACTGTATAACGTAAAATCACAATATCACATTTATTTACAGCATCTCACTCACAATACTTGCGTTTCTACCAATTTATTTGTATAAATACCCAATTTTACTTACTGCTTACCTTATTTCAAACGTGTTCATTTAACTTAATTTTGTTTAACAGCTGAAGATTAAACTCACAGTGTAATATTATAAATTAATCAATAGTATAATGTCAAACATAAAAAATAAACATGTTTATTTACAAAACAGCTGTTATTAATTTAATAAAACCAACCTTATCCTTAAGGAATAATCTTTTAGGGGAATTTTCTACCCCTTAGGAGTATTATATTAAGATGAAAATACTTTAGTTGTCCTATTTAAGACCTAAAAAACAGTGTGCAACATTTCAACTCTCTAACTGGGAGTTGGAGAACTAGTGATTAGTCAGTGAGTGAGTGAGTGAGCCAGGGCTTTGCCTTTTATATATATATATATATATAGATTCTTTTACCTATGTCAATCCAACTAAAATGAAAATGCTGTTATCCATAATTCTATACAGTCGGGGCTGGCTGACAATACCGATGAGCTCGCATATTCCGCCAATGCATGTTTTGTTGTGATGGGAAGATTACACAGGAAGGCTCTTCACAGCCTAAAATCCCAAATAACCTCAATTCAAATTCAAATTTTCATGTAAATTTAAGTAATTTTTATAGTATAATACAGACTAATCTAATTTAACTATGTTTTAGGTAAATAAAAATTTTTACTTAGCATGTACATTAAATTTCACTATAATATTCTGTACAAAATACAACTGTGAAGGCATACAGGACACTTTATTTAGTACCAGGTATAACCTCGCAAATAAATTGATATAACTGGAATGTTTTAAATTAAGTGCTGGCTTGGTGGATCAGTGGCTAGGGCTTTCGGACTTTGGAGGGCAAGGTCCAAGGTTCGAATCCCAACTGACCTAACGGTTGGTACTTCACTCGTTGAATTAAGTTCGTAAATATTTGTAAACTGGTGAGTGCAGTTTTTATTCATACATATATAAAGAGATTAAATAAATTGTATTTTAATTGCCGTATTTTTTATAGTGCATATATAGCCCGAACTATTCGAGTTATTCTTTCCCAATCAACAATGTAGTTTTAAACCGTGTTTTCAAAAACATGGCACTTAAGTTTCATATTTAACAAAGCTCAATGATAATTATCTAATCTAAATCTTTTAAACGTTTAAACGTCTGGTTATCTTGTAAATAGTATAGATAGCACAATGATGCCGTTGCTACCCTAAAAGTATATTCTTCACTCAGTAGATTAATTGAAATACCTACACTCAATGATGTTAGTCAACGCGGACGTTTCTAGAGAAGTCTGGGGTGTCCCTGTTGGGGGATAGTCAGGGTCCGGATGTTGAGTAAGGATGAGAACAGAGTATCTGGTTCGACAGTTAGATGAAAATTAGTCCAATACTATGTGGTTCGGATTCCACATAAAGCTGTAGGTCCCATAGTTTCCCTGATATTAGGCTATGACAGTCGACCTTAGTAACAATAACTACACTCGATCATCTACACACATCAAACTCATTCAAACGTCATATCTTTATGACTGACGTCTTAGTAATTAATAGTAATAATAATGGATAGCCTCCATTAATCCCTACTTAGGACTAATAATTTTTACTACAACAATAATGCTCGAATAACGATCAAAGTCCGTGTCTTATCTTCCAATAAATCTAGTTACTACAACCGTGCTGGCCGTGCGTGTTGGCGTATACAACTGTTCACTCTTATCTAGAGTGGTATCAGAGCTGTTTGATAACATTATTACTAGTGACACTAATGGACTCACTTCCGGTTGGGGAGGTTGTTTGTTCAGAATGAGCCATAAAATGTAATGAACGAATGCTTTATTTTCTAATGCAGTAGCCTGCCTCTTACATCATTATATTTTCTATTATAAATATTTTACAATTATTATGTATATTCTTGATTTAAATTTTTGTATATAGTAACTTACATAGTACAATAATTTAACTAATGACATAGTTAATTGTAACATTATTAACTACAGTTGCATTTATAAATAATATTGTGTAAAATATATATATATATATATATTTTTAATTTACTTTTGTTTGATTTAAAACAGTTCTATTTTAATCAATGGATTAGGTTTGACAGGATTTCTATAAATAGAATATCTTAAAAGACGTCGCACAGTTAATTTGTTTGATCGTATTGAAAATGTAATACTGTTCATGAAAAATTAAGTTTTTATTTTTTAATTAAATTGTTTATAAGGCTGATTACTCAAATTCATTTAAATATTTAACAAACATTCGACGAGAAAAAGGATGCAATTAGAATGCATTGTGAATACATAATTAGCCTTGATATATTAAGAATTAAAAAATTGTTTATAGTTAAGTTACTGACAAAAAAATTTTTTTAAAGACAGTTTAACATAGAACGCTTATAGATACGTGAGTGAATTGAACGTATATCTTTAAAAAATTCAAATGTTGTGTTATATTGAAACATGTTAAGATACTCCTTATATTGTTATTTTGAACAACAGGAACTAGAGTAAAAAAATTGTTATGGAATTTTTGTATAATTCTAAATGTTGTCATAATATAACAATAAAAATGCATAGATTTGGCTCCATTTGTCAGGTTGTAATTAATAACTAAATAAGTATTTTTTTTATTTACGATTAACATGTACGAACACATATTGATAAGAATGTATAATATGTGATAATTTGTAATGCATGTAATATTATAATCTTTACTCCAATTAAAATATAAAATTAGCTGTTTCAAACGTATTTTATACATTGCTTTGAGATACTTATAGAAAAGCAGCCCGCACATGGCCAAATCTTCAAAAATCTGCTTGTCATAAAAAATAAACTTATGTAGATAATATTATTTTTATTAATGTTGATTAAATATACAAACAGACAATCCAAAACAAGGACATGAATTTGCGGTAGACCAACACTTGAGCTGATATACAATGGTGATGGCCTTCGTAGGCAATCTAATGGCTATTTTGTTTACCATTAGCGAAGATTTTAGTCACTTCTGCGTTTGCTGGAGAGGCACAGATAAAGGGATGAAGAGATATAGAAAAAGGGATGCAGCTATAACTATCAGTGAAAACTGAACATGACATTTCACCAAACAGGAGAACTAAATGTAAGGACTATTAGTATTCATTATTTGTAAAATAAATAAATATCATTATATTAGTACAAGATTTAGTATGGATTGTTTACTGACAAGGATACTACATTTGCTTATAAAAGAGAAACATTGCTCATATTTTCCTTAAATTATGTTTTTAATAGTTTTAATTTAGTAATTATCCTTACAAACGTTATTACTGTGTATCTTATTAAACCTTTTAAATTTTCATATAGGACATTTAGTTCTAAATTTTCAACCTTAACTTAATGCAGTTACAAAGGACGATATTGCATAAAGTAGGTTCAGGGAGATTTGATATTCTCCCTGAACTGATTGATTGATTGATTGATTGATATTGCCTAATCTAGGTCCATATGTTTGCTTACAGATCAATATGGACTCAAACGTTTTGCCATATTGGATGGCTTTGTAGTAGTACTATTGGCTTCATTGGTAGGAGATCCTATTGAACATTCCATGAGACATAATTAATCTGATAGTGAGGGCAAAGCTCTTGTGAGAGACAGTTGATAAGCTATTGTACGTAATCAAATGTCTAAAATAATTGAAATTTGTTGGTTTGACAAACACCTAAACTACGACAGTATACAATCTAATGGTTACGTAATATCTTCTATTTATAAAAGGCAAAGCCCTCACTCACTCATCACTATAATTCTCCAACTTCCCATGTAGGTAGAGAGCTGAAATGTTGTAGACTGTTTCTTTGGGTATTTTCATCTTGACGAAACACTTCTTAGGGGAAGAAACCGCTCCTAAAAGATTTTTCCAGTAGGATAACAATGGATGGATTTCAGTAATTAATAAAATCTATTTAGGATATAAATAAACATGTTTATTTTGTATGCTTGACATTATACTATTATTCAGGCATTTAGAGTTTGATCTTCAGCTGTTAAACAAAAATAACTTAAATAAACAAGTCTGAAATAGGCTAAGTTATACCCTATACTAATAAATAGGTAACAACGCAAGTAGTGTGATGAAATAGTGGAAATAAATGTAATATTGTGATTTTACATCAAACGGTTAATCTAATATTATTTGTAGTAAAAGTCACATGCCAAGGTGTATCGAGCACAGCGAACGTCGGAGTAGGTACGCGAAGCGTGCAGGGGTGTCCTCTAGTTATCTTAAAAGTTAATTACGAAGTAGAAGACTTGTTAGTTAGCTGAAAATCAGAGCATTACTGCGTGGTTCAGATTCTACGTGAAGCTGTAGGTCTGTCAGTTGGCCTGACTATCCAGCTGCATGGATAACAACGTTTAGATATAAAGTAAGTAATGAAGCCGGTCAAGAAATAAAAACTGCTAGTAATTAAAATATAAAACAAAAAAGCAAATAAATGTTATATGAGAACGATTCTTAAAATACTGAACAGCTAAACAAATATTATAAAACCATGGCACTGAGTCGTTAGTCAACGTGTTAAATCTTTAATTGTATTATCGTTGATATAAGAGGGTGAAAACGGCTGATTCAGTAAGATGTATGGCTTCCACAAGGCTTAATGTACACACACACGCACGCAGTTTTTATTTTCTTAAAAAACTGTTGTTAATTCTTAAATTTTTCAAATAGTAAATCTACAGCTTTTGATATTGGATCATTAACATTAAAGTTATGGGTTTGACTATGTTTAACTCAGTCTTCTAGTCATTTACGTACAGTGGTATTGACCCACCAATTCGTGTACGATAGTAGTAACCTACCTACCATACCATACACTTTCAGGGATAATATACCATCCACCCAACTACCTATACACGTATAATGGCATTGACCCACCCACTTACCCACACTTCATGTACAGTGGTATTGACCAGCCTACCCATACAATAATACTGACCCTCCCGGAGCACCCATACACGTACATTCACTGAGATCCACTAAGATATCCACACACCCGCCCTACATGACAGTGTATTTACATCCACGCACGCACGCACGAACTCACGCACGCACGCACGCAGGCACACGCGCACGCACGCACACACACACACGCGCGCGCGAACACGCACACGCGCACGTAAGCACGCACGCGCGCGCGCGCGCACACACACACACACACACACACACACACACACACACACACACACACACACACACACACACACACACACACACACACACACACACACACACACACACACACACACACACACACACACACACACACACACACACACACACACACACACACACACACACACACACACACACACACACACACACACATACACACAGAGTACTGGGGAAACCATTTTAGGGTAGGGCGCGTACAATACAAAGTCTGTACATTAGTAATATCCTTATGGCTGTTTCAGTATACATAACAAGTTACACTAATCTCTCAAATATGAGTCGGTAGATATAACTTAGTGTGTATCTGAACACGAATATGAATGATTACATGAGTGTAGGATGAATAGTAGTCTGGTTACCAACTAAGTTATGCTCAGAAAGGGTCGCGTATTTTAAAAGTCCAATAGCCATGGTAACTGTGGAATATACAGCCTTACGTGGAATCCAAACCACGAAGCATTGGCCTGATTTTAAGCTAACTTAGAGGCCTGATACACAGTTCTTCCCCTACAGACAACCCCGTGACAACCACTTTGGACACAGCGTTATTTAGTAGTTTTTACGTGGATGGAAATCATTGAGCGAACGTCATGTCAGTATTAAAAGGGCCGACCATAGAACCTATCTCCTACAATTTCCACAAATCTCTATCCCCAAGTTGCTTGGTTACAGGTCTGCACTACGAGTTCCGAGTTAAAAAGAATTTAAGCCATTTTTGAATATACTACGCTCATCCCCATCGTATATTAAATGTTGACGTATGTGAATAAGTATCCAATTAAAAAAATCACAAGATACCAAAATAAGTAACATTTCATTGAAATACATTTAACTAAAATCAGTTCATTCATATAATACACTCAAAATAAACATAATACTGTAATAACTAATCAGAACTGAAGGGCAAAAAAACACGACCAACGAGAGGATCCCTATCACCGATACATCATTAACATTAACACTAACGTTAACACTATTCCAGTAAATTATAAATACCAATAAAACATAGTATATTTTGTTATTACCAAGAGATCATGAATTAAGGCCAAACACGTTAACAATCATAAATACTTAATAACAATCATAAAAAAGATTTGTTTCACCAATCTCGTAGTTCTAAAAGCCAGTGTTAACGGAATTAGTCTTTTTATTTTATTTGTAGCGATTATTTTTGTGCTCAAAAATATTAAAAATTATGTATCGTTATGTAATTTTCTAAAACCTTATGTAAATGTTTTATTTTAGGTTAAATTTTATATGCGTCTTAAATCTTAATATATGATATAATTTACTATAGTAAACTAGCTTACTAAATAAAGATAAACAAACAACAAAAAATTCAGCACATTGGATTTTTTCGCAAATAGTTTTTTCTCAATTTTGGATTATTTGCACAGTAAAACTGTAAACAACTATGGAACTGAAAAATTTCGATATACAAAGCCCAAATCAGAGCTCACGTCTAGATTTTCAGGTGTTCTGGAAAAAAACTAACACCATATAATAAGGACATTTAAAATAACAAATGTGTTTTTGATTATGACTATAGTTGATTTTGTTTCCCAATAGGTAAAATTATGAATTAAAAAAATATTACAAAATGGACAATAATTAATTATTTAATTTTAGTTTTTATTTTTTTTTTTAACTATCCAATATATAACTGTTAATCTCACATTACCTATACTTTAATTTTATTCCTCTCTAAGGACATATACTTTTACATATTTTATTGTAATTTTTACTTTTTTCGTCAAAGTTGTATTAAATTACACATTTTCAGCCTTTTTTGTGCAAAAATTTTCATAGTTAAAAAGCATACTTTAGAAAATATTTCCAAAGAATAACTAACTACTGTTTTTTTACAATGTCCAACTGGAATAAACACTCCTGTTTGTCCTCTAATAAACCTTAATTACAAGAAAGTGGAGGTGATTCTCTGATATTTTGGGACAAATTGAGGATTAAATATAGCCAGGATGGTCGTAAGGCCACCATTTTGTTTACGAGTGAAAAAAAAGTATTAGATATTGATAATTTTTAGACGTCAGATAAAACGCTTTATTGTAATAGGCAATTAATATTTATTTAACAAAAAAACTTTAATTTTATTATGTTTTAGAATATTCCAATTTACTATGATAGAATCTAACGTGCGAATAAATGGGAATATTGTTTAAATTATTTACATTAAAATTAACATAAAATCGGTATCATACTAGATCCAGGAGTATCTAAATAATATAGTATTATGTAATCCAGCTACTTGGGGACAAAGTGTTGTGGAGATTGTAGGTGATAGGTTGGATGCTCGGTCCTCTTTAATACCGACATGGCGTCCGCTTAATGGTTGCTATCGGCTTGGACACTACTAGAGAAGTTTGGTGCGTTCATTTGGGTGGTAATCATTGTACGAATGTTGTGTGGGGGTAATAACAGTGTCAGGCCTGTCAATTAGCTAAAAATCAGGCCAAGACTACGTAGTTCGGCTTCCCTTAGTTGCTCTGGCTGTTGGGCTATTGATGAATTGCCCTATCTGAGGAACAGTTGAACTCAGTTAGACCATACTACACTCATCACACTCATCCTACACTCATATCATCATTATTATACGCACAACGTTGCGTCGGCATCTCATGTGTAAGAATATTAATAAGATATCAACGTGTTTTTTCAATAAGCAGGCTCATATATTCTCTTAGTAAGTATACGTCTTCTAGCCCAGTCAATCTGGGCCACTGTTACAGTGTCTATTTACTTTTTATCCATGCTAACAATGATCGCAATGGATAATAATAATTTAACAACTAAAACTAACTAAAAAATATGTTACAGTAAGTTCAATCCGTTGTTTTCGGTGTAAAAATATTTTTAAAAGCTGCTAAGTAACTTTAAAGACTCATTTTCAGTGAAAGGGGAGGAAAGATTGGTGAAGTTGTAACAAATCATTATATCTGACTTTTGAATATTTTAAAAGCTACTTTTACGCTCAAAGTGACTTGTTTTCCTTCAAAAACAACTAAGTTGTTATTAAATTATACTTTAATGTCATACAAAATTTAATGAAGACTGTAAACATTTAATTAGGTATTTGTCATTTAGATTCCCTAATTAGAGAAATAGAACGTAATTCCCTTTGATAAACTATTTATTTTGGTAAAAATACTATAGTGAACTAATGATGATAATATAACGGAAAATTTACTAAGAAGTGCAATAAATTTGAAAACTAAAAAATTTGTAAAAACCAGGTACAACGTTTTAGGAAAGTTCGATAAATCGATTTTAAACCTTTTATAACTTGTTAAGGAAGGTCTCAACACTAGACATATACAAATTGTAAAGTCCGGAAATCGTTCAATTACGTAGTAAACAAAAACAGTAAATAATTGAAATGAATCTAAAAAATATTACATATTTTAATGAAAATTATTATTGTAATTATAAGTTAGAAAAAATTTTAAAACAAAATGGAGGTTGGAAAATTATGTTTTTCACCACTATCATGATTGTTACGAATAAAAGGTTAAACATAGTGTACGTCCATTTTTTGTGTTTTTGAATCATATTTATGCTCATATAAAATCTGATTATATGATTATTTGTGGGAGATTATAATTAATTGATAGCTGTTAATTTTTTGTACGATTCACTATACTAATTATTGATTGTTATTTCACAGCTATAAATTCCAGGTCTATAATATCACAAATCATTATTTCATTATTATCTAGGCTACTTTTTGTTTGTTATTTGTCTCTTTGAGCAACCAAATTTTTTGCATCTTACTAATTAGCCTAAAGCAGATTAGTTTTAGTTATTCTGATGTTTTGTTTAGTTACATTTTGAATGCATTTGTACACAAATATATTGCCGTTAGTCATAAAATAAAATTAAATCTGCGTATTACTTATGGAATGCTGGAAAATCTGAAAAAAATTTACATTGTGAATAAAACCTAAACATTATAATAATAGTAATTTATATTAAAAATAATTAATTAGTGATTCCATAGGTTGGTTAGTACGATTTCAACAACAAAATAATGATATTTTAAAGTGTTAGATGAAAAATCCTAGTATTTCACCATTTTCAAAAATTTTACGCAATAAATGTAGAATCAAAGGTAAAAAATAAATATATAAAAATCATACCTATCTGCATATAGAATATTTTCATGGATTGATAATACTGGCAAATAAATTGACTATGTTGCGGAAACTTTCGAAAAACCAATCATGATTGAACATTTTAAGAAAATCATTATTTAATTGTTTATTAAAAATAATTGATAAACAATTAAATCATAAGTTATTAATCATATTGTTTTGTATTTTAATCATAAGTTTAGCTACATTAAAATATAAAACAAAGTCGGGAATGGAACATCTTGGATTTCCAACATGTTTCACTACTGCTATAAAAAAGTATCTAAAAAAGTCATGTAAACATTCATAATATTATGCTTGTCGACAGCTATCAATTATCTTAATTAAAAATATACTATCAGATCGTTATCTATAGACTTTAAAGTAATACGGAAAATATTAAATTAGTTTTAAAATAATTAGTTTCAAAGGGTTTACTAATCTTCTAATGTAAAAAGTACCTTTTTATCTATTACGTTTTTCTATTATAGATATTTTTACATGTAAGGTCTTATTAGAAAGGTAAACTTATACTCGACAAACAAAGTTATGACTACTGCTTAAATAAAATTAAAACCTTTTTGATATATTTTATTTGAGGTCAATCATAGCATTTTAGGATAAAAAAAATTATGAGTAATTCCATTCCGACACTCATATCTCTCTGTATAGGCACATCGTTTTTTTCCCTTTTTGGAACTGAAATTATCGTAACAGTATTATTTCTCGTAAGTCGATTGAGGTCTATTTTTTTTTTTTTTTTTTTTTTTTTTTTTTGTAAATTGTCGGTCAAATCAACCCCTAAAAATTGTTTTACTATAAAATTATGTAAACAATCAACTAACTTTCTATTATTATTCAAAATAGTAAATAGGTTTATAAAAAACGCAATTTTTTCAATTTTCAAACTAAGGCTGTTTTCCATAAGAGTCAAAAACGGCAAAAAATGTGTGAACATGTGTTAGATTTATAATACGACTTTTAAATTATTGTATTTTTCACACTAATTTATCCACTAAGTACCAATAGAGTGGCTAAATAGCAAGCAAATATTTGGCTGTAATTTTTTCAAATGTTGTGTGATAACACTCTTATAAATCTTAATTTATTTATAATTTTATCTTTCTTAAATTTGTTCTTAAACATTGTTTCATATGAGTCACCCTCTTCGAGATATTTACGTGAAAAGAACCCGTTATTTTTATTTATTGACAAAAGCACCATCTTTCAAATTATATATATAGCCTTTGGCTAGTCATGAAAAAATAAAATAATCTAAAAGGTAAATTTCACAGCTTTAAATTGTGTACTTATACCTTTTTGCTTAAGTGAAAGAATTTTGGCATTTATTAAAAAAAATAATAAAAATATGATATTTCAGTGTGACAATTTCAATATTTAATTCTCTATAACTCAGTAGAAATGCATTTTATTGAACCTTTTCTTCATAAAATTTATTTAAACCATTTTGTATATTATCTTTTTTATAT